>JARKHS020002981.1:0-171418 GCA_030143305.2 Amblyomma americanum
AAGTGGAGAGATGAAAGCACCCTCTCCTTTAGTAGGGGATAAGCCGTAAGGCAGCTGCAACTGGAAAAACAATGTCTCCGGTCGAGGGAGTTACAAGGAAAGCAACCTGCTCCTGTTGGCAGGTTGTGAATTGGAGAGAGGAAAACACCCTCTCCTTCGGTAGAGGAGAGGCCATGAGGTAGCTGCCACGGGGAGAACCATGCCACCGGCCGAGGAAGGTACATGGAGAGCGAGCTGCGACCTGCTGCGGTTGTCAGGTTACGAAGTAGAGAAAGGAAAACACCCTCTCATTCGGTAGAGAAGAGGCCGTAAGGTAGTTGCCACGGGAAGAACCATGTCACCGGCCGAGGAAGGTACACGGAGAGTGAGCTGCTGCCTGCTGGGGTTGGCAGATTGCGAAGTGGAGAGAGGGGATCAGCCTCTCCCTTAGTATGGGAAAGGCCATTAGGTAGATGCCACGGGAAAAACCATGTCACTGGCCGAGGAAGGTACACGGAGAGCGAGCTGCGACCTTGTGCGGTTGTCAGGTTACGAAGTGGAGAAAAGAAAACAGCCTCTCATTCGGTAGAGGAGAGGCCATAAGGTAGCTGCCACGGGAAGAACCATGTCACCGGCCGAGGAAGGTACACAGAGAGCGAGCTGCGACCTGCTGCGGTTGGCAGATTGTGAAGCGGGAAAAGGAGATCACCCTTTCCTTCAGTGTGCGAAGAACCGTATGGTAGCCTAAACGGGAAAAACTGTGTCACCAGCCGAGGGTGCTTCGCAGAAGAGCGAGCTGCGACATGCTGTTGTCGGCAGATTGCTTAGTGGAGAGAGGAAATCACCCTCTCCTCTAGTATGGGAGGGACCGTAATGTATCTTTCACAGGGAGAATCATATCACCAGGCGAGGAAGGTATGCAGAGAGTAGCCTGCGACCTGCTGCGGTTGGCAGGCTCTGCAGTGGAGAGAGGAAACACCCTCTCCTTTACTAGGCAGAGGCCATCGGATAGCTGCAACGGAAACACCATGTCACCGGCCGAGGGAGATACACGCAGAGTGAGCTGCAACCTGCTACGATTGGCAGATTGCAAAGTGTAGAGATAAATGCACCCTCTCTTTTAGCAGTGGAGAGGCCATAAGGTAGGTGCCACGGGAAGAACCATGTCACCGGCCGAGGAAGGTACACAGTGAGCGGCCTGCTGCTGTTGGCAGATTGTGAAGCGGGAAGAGGAAATCACCCTTTCTTTCAGTGTGCGAAGAACCGTAAGTTAGCTTACACGGGAAAAACCGCGTCACCAGCCGAGGGTGCGACGCAGAAGAGCGAGCTGGGACATGCTGTGGTCGGCAGATTGCTAAGTGGAGAGAGGAGATCACCCTCTCCTCTAGTAAGGGAGGGACCGCAACGTAGCTTTCACAGGGAGAACCATGTCACCAGCCGAGGAAGGTATGCAGAGAGCGAGCTGCGACCTGCTGCGGTTGGCAGGCTGTGCAGTGGAGAGAGGAAACACCCTCTCCTTTACTAGGCAGATGCCATCGGATAGCTGCAACGGGAAAATCCATGTCACCGGCCGAGGAAGGTACACGGAGAGCGAGTTGCGACGGGCTGCGGTTGCCAGATTGCGAAGTGGAGAGAGATCACTTTCTCTTTTAGTAGAGGACAGGCCGTAAGGTAGCGCAACCGGAAATACAATGCCTCCGGTCGAGGGTGGTACACGGAAAACGACCTGCTGCGGTAGGCACGTTGTGAAGTAGAGAGAGGAACACACGCTCTCATTTACTAGGGGAGAGGCTATAAGGTAGCTGCAACGGGAAGAACCGTATCACCGGCCGAGGGAGGCACACGGAGAGCGACCTGCGACCTGCTGAGGTTGGCAGATTCCGAAGTAGAGAGATGAAATCACCCTATCCTTTAGTAGGGGAGAGGCCTTAAGGCAGCTGCAACCGGAAAAACAACGTTTCCGGCCGAGGAAGGCACACGGAGAGCGAGCTGCGACCTGCTGCGGTTGACAGATAACGCAGTGGAGAAAGGACCCTTTCATTCGGTAGAGGAGCGGCCATAGGGTAGCTGCCACGGAAAGAACCATTCCCCCGGCCGAGGAAGGTACATGGAGAGCAGAGCTGCGACCTACTGCGGTTGTCAGGTTACGAAGTGGAGAAAGAAAACACCCTTTCAATCGGTAGAGAGGCCATAAGGTAGCTGCCACCGGAAGAACAATGTCACCGGCAGAGGAAGGTACACGGAGAGCGAGCTGCGACCGGCTGCGGTTGTCAGGTTACGAAGTGGAGAAAGGAAAACACCCTTTCATTCGGTAGAGGAGATGCCATAAGGTAGCTGCCACGGGAAGAACCTTGTCACCGGCCGAGGGAGGCACACGGAGAGCGAGCTGCGACCTGCTGAGGTTGGCAGACTGCGAAGTGGAGAGATGAAATCACCGTCTCTTTTAGTAGGGGAGAGGCCTTAAGGCAGCTGCAACCGGAAAAACAATGTTTGTGGCCTAGGAAGGCACACGGAGAGTGAGCTGCGACCTGCTGCGGTTGTCAGGTCACAAAGTAGAGAAAGGAAAACACCCTCTCATTCGGTAGAGGAGATGCCATAAGGTAGCTGCTACGGGAAGAACCATGTCACCGGCAGAGGAAGGTACACGGAGAGCGAGCTGCGAGCTGCTGCTGTTGTCAGGTTACGAAGTAGAGAAAGGAAAACACCCTCTCATTCGGTAGAGGAGAGAGCATAAGGTAGCTGCAACGGGAAGAACCATGTCACCGACCGAGGGAGGTACACGGAGAGCGAGCTGCGATCTGCCGAGGTTGGCAGATGTCGAAGTGGAGAGATGAAACCACCCTCTCCTTTAGTAGGGGAGAAGCCGTAAGGCAGCTGCAACTGGAAAAACAATGTCTCCGGTCGAGGGAGTTACAAGGAAAGCAACCTGCTCCTGTTGGCAGGTTGTGAATTGGAGAGAGGAAAACACCCTCTCCTCTAGTATGGGAGGGACCGTAATGTATCTTTCACAGGGAGAATCATATCACCAGGCGAGGAAGGTATGCAGAGAGTGAGCTGCGACCTGCTGCGGTTGGCAGGCTGTGCAGTGGAGAGAGGAAACACCCTCTCCTTTACTAGGCAGAGGCCATCGGATAGCTGCAACGGAAACACCATGTCGCCGGCCGAGGGAGATACACGCAGAGTGAGCTGCAACCTGCTACGATTGGCAGATTGCAAAGTGTAGAGATAAATGCACCCTCTCTTTTAGCAGTGGAGAGGCCATAAGGTAGGTGCCACGGGAAGAACCTTGTCACCGGCCGAGGAAGGTACACAGTGAGCGGCCTGCTACTGTTGGCAGATTGTGAAGCGGGAAGAGGAAATCACCCTTTCTTTCAGTGTGCGAAGAACCGTAAGTTAGCTTACACGGGAAAAACCGCGTCACCAGCCGAGGGTGCGACGCAGAAGAGCGAGCTGGGACATGCTGTGGTCGGCAGATTGCTAAGTGGAGAGAGGAGATCACCCTTTCCTCTAGTAAGGGAGGGACCGCAATGTAGCTTTCACAGGGAGAACCATGTCACCAGCCGAGGAAGGTATGCAGAGAGCGAGCTGCGACCTGCTGCGGTTGGCAGGCTGTGCAGTGGAGAGAGGAAACACCCTCTCCTTTACTAGGCAGATGCCATCGGATAGCTGCAACGGGAAAATCCATGTCACCGGCCGAGGAAGGTACACGGAGAGCGAGTTGCGACGGGCTGCGGTTGGCAGATTGCGAAGTGGAGAGAGATCACTTTCTCTTTTAGTAGAGGACAGGCCGTAAGGTAGCGCAACCGGAAATACAATGCCTCCGGTCGAGGGTGGTACACGGAAAACGACCTGCTGCGGTAGGCACGTTGTGAAGTAGAGAGAGGAACACACGCTCTCATTTACTAGGGGAGAGGCTATAAGGTAGCTGCAACAAGAAGAACCGTATCACCGGCCGAGGGAGGCACACCGAGAGCGAGCTGCGACCTGCTGAGGTTGGCAGATTGCGAAGTGGAGAGATGAAATCACCCTCTCCTTTAGTAGGGGAGACGCCTTAAGGCAGCTGCAACCGGAAAAACAATGTTTCCCGCCGAGGAAGGCACACGGAGAGCGAGCTGCGACCTGCTGCGGTTGACAGATAACGCAGTGTAGAAAGGACCCTTTCATTCGGTAGAGGAGAGGCCATATAATAGCTGCCACGGAAAGAACCATGCCACCGACCGAAGAAGGTACATGGAGAGCAGAGCTGCGACCTGCTGCGGTTGTCAGGTTACGAAGTGGAGAAAGAAAACACCCTTTCAATCGGTAGAGGAGAGGCAGTAAGGTAGCTGCCACGGGAAGAACAATGTCACCGGCAGACGAAGGTACAGGAGAGCGAGCTGCGACCTGCTGCGGTTGTCAGGTTACGAAGTAGAGAAAGGAAAACACCCTCTCATTCGTTAGAGGAGAGACCATAAGGTAGCTGCCACGGGAAGAACCATGTCACCGGCCGAGGGAGATACACGGAGAGCGAGCTGCGACCTGCTGCGGTTGCAGATTGCGAAGTGGGAAGAGATCACCTTCTCTTTTAGTAGAGGAGAGGCCGTAATGCAGCGCAACCGGAAAAACAATGTCTCCGGTAGAGGGAGGTAGACGGAAAATGACCTGCTGCGATTGGTAGGTTGTGAAGTGGAGAGAGGAAAACACCCTCTCATTTACTAGGGGGAGGCTATAAGGTAGCTGCAACGGGAAGAACCATGTCACCGACCGAGGGAGGTACACGGACAGCAAGCTGCGACCTGCTGCGGTTGGCAGTTTTCGAAGTGGAGAGAAGAAATCACCCTCTCCTTTAGTAGGGGAGAGGCCGCAAGGCAGCTGCAACCGGAAAAACAATGTCTCCGGTCGAGGGATTTACAAGGAAAGCAACCTGCTCCTGTTGGCAGGTTGTGAAGTGGAGAGAGGAAAACACCCTCTCCTTTCATAGGAGAGAGGTCATAAGGTAGCTACCACGGGAAGAACCATGTCACCGGCCGAGGAAGGCACATAGAGAGCGAGTTGCTACCTGCTGCGGTTGGTAGGTTACGCAGTAGAGAAAGGAAGACACCCTTTCATTCGGTTGTGGAGAGGCCATAAGGTAGCTGCCACGGGAAGAACCATGTCACCGGCCGAGGAAAGTACACGGAGCGCGAGCTGCGACGTGCTGTGGTTGTCAGGTTACGAAGTACAGAAAGGAAAACACCCTCTCATTAGGTAGAGGAGAAGACATAAGATAGCTGCAACGGGAAGAACCATGTCACCGGCCTAGGAAGGTACACGGAGAGCGCGGTGCAACCTGCTGCGGTTGTCGGGTTACGAAGTAGAGAAAGGAAAACACCCTCTCATTCGGTAGAGGAGAGGCCATAAGGTAGCTGCCACGGGAAGAACCATGTCACCGGCCGAGGAAGGTACACGGAGAGCGAGCTGCGAGCTGCTGCGGTTGTGAGGTTACGAAGTGGAGAAAGGAAAACACCCGCTCATTCGGTAGAGGAGAGCCCTTAAGGTAGCTGCCACGTGAAGAGCCATGTCACCGGCCGAGGAAGGTACACGGAGAGCGAGCTGCGACCTGCTGCGGTTGGCAGATTGCGAAGTGGGGAGAGATCACATTCTCTTTTAGTAGAGGAGAGGCCGTAATGCAGCGCAACCGGAAAAACAATGTCTCCGGTCGAGGGAGGTACACGGAAAATGACCTGCTGCGGTTGGCAAGTTGTGAAGTGGAGAGAGGAGAACACCCTCTCCTTTCATAGGAGAGAGGTCATAAGGTAGCTGCCACGGGAAGAACCATGTCACCGGCCGAGGAAGGCACATGGAGATCGAGTTGCTACCTGCTGCGGTTGGCAGGTTACGAAGTGGAGAAAGGAAAACACCCCCTCATTCGGTAGAGGAGAGGCCATAAGGTAGCTGCCACGAGAAGAACCAGGTCACCGGCCGAGGAAGGTACACGGAGAGCGAGCTGCTTGCTGCCTGCTGGGGTTGGCAGATTGCGAAGTGGAGAGAGGGGATCAGCCTCTCCTTTAGTATGGGAAAGGCCATTAAGTAGACGCCACGGGAAGAACCATGTCACCGGCCAGGTAGGTACACGGAGAGCGAGCTGCGACCTTCTGCGGTTGTCAGGTTACGAAGTGGAGAAAAGAAAACAGCCTCTTATTCGGTAGAGGAGAGGCCATAAGGTAGCTGCCACGGGAAGAAACATGTCACCGGCAGAGGAATGTACACAGAGAGCGAGCTGCGACCTGCTGCGGTTGGCAGATTGTGAAGCGGGAAGAGGAAATCCCCCTTTCCTTCAGTGTGGGAAGAACCGTATAGTAGGTTAAACGGGAAAAACAGGGTCACCAGCCGAGGGTGCTTCGCAGAAGAGCGAGCAGCGACATGCTGTTGTCGGAAGATTGCTTAGTGGAGAGAGGAAATCACCCTCTCCTCTAGTATGGGAGGGACCGTAATGTATCTTTCACAGGGAGAATCATATCACCATGCGAGGAAGGTATGCAGAGAGTGAGCTGCGACCTGCTGCGGTTGGCAGGCTGTGCAGTGGAGAGAGGAAACACCCTCTTCTTTACTATGCAGAGGCCATCGGATAGCTGCAACGGAAACATTATGTCACCGGCCGAGGGAGATACACGCATGGTGAGCTGCAACCTGCTACGATTGGCAGATTGCAAAGTGTAGAGATAAATGCACCCTCTCTTTTAGCAGTGGAGAGGCCATAAGTTAGGTGCCACGGGAAGAACCACGCTACTGGTCGAGAGGGCTACAACGAAGAGCGAGGTGCCACCTGTTGAGGATGGCAGATTGTGAAGCGGGGAGAGGAAATCACCCTTTCCTTTAGTGTGGGAAGAACCGTAAGTTAGCTTACACGGGAAAAACCGCGTCACCAGCCGAGGGTGCTACGCAGAAGAGCGAGCTGGGACATGCTGTGGTCGGCAGATTGCTAAGTGGAGAGAGGGGATCACCCTCTCCTCTAGTAGGGGAGGGACCGCATTGTAGCTTTCACAGGGAGAACCATGTCACAAGCCGAGGAAGGTACGCAGAGAGCGAGCTGCGACTTGCTGCGGTTGGCAGGCTGTGCAGTGGAGAGAGGAAACACCCTCTCCTTTACAAGGCAGATGCCATCGGATAGCTGCAACGGGAAAAACCATGGCACCGGCCGAGGAAGCTACACGGAGAGCGAGTTGCGACGGGCTGCGGTTGGCAGATTGCGAAGTGGAGAGAGATCACTTCCTCTTTTAGTAGAGGAGAGACCGTAAGGTAGCGCAACCGGAAAAACAATGTCTCCGGTCGAGGGAGGTACACGGAAAACGACCTGCTGCGGTAGGCAGGTTGTGAAGTGGAGAGCGGAACACACGCTCTCATTTACTAGGGGAGAGGCTATAAAGTAGCTGCAACGGGAAGAACCGTATCACCGGCCGAGGGAGGCACACGGAGAGCGACCTGCGACCTGCTGAGGTTGGCAGATTGCGAAGTAGAGAGATGAAATCACCCTATCCTTTAGTAGGGGAGAGGCCTTAAGGCAGCTGCAACCGGAAAAACAATGTTTCCGGCCGAGGAAGGCCCACGGAGAGCGATCTGCGACCTGCTGCGGTTGACAGATAACGCAGTGGAGAAAGGACCCTTTCATTCGGTAGAGGAGCGGCCATAGGGTAGCTGCCACGGAAAGAACCATTCCACCGGCCGAGGAAGGTACATGGAGAGCAGAGCTGCGACCTGCTGCGGTTGTCAGGTTACGAAGTGGAGAAAGAAAACACCCTTTCGATCGGTAGAGAGGCAGTAAGGTAGCTGCCACGGGAAGAACAATGTCACCGGCAGAGGAAGGTACACGGAGAGCGAGCTGCGACCGGCTGCGGTTGTCAGGTTACGAAGTGGAGAACGGAAAACACCCTTTCATTCGGTAGAGGAGAGGCCATAAGGTAGCTGCCACGGGAAGAACCTTGTCACCGGCCGAGGGAGGCACGCGGAGAGCGAGCTGCGACCTGCTGAGGTTGGCAGACTGCGAAGTGGAGAGATGAAATCACCCTCTCCTTTATTATGGGAAAGGCCATTAGGTAGATGCTACGGGAAGAACCGTGTCACCGGCCGAGGAAAATACACAGAGAGCGAGTTGCGACCTGCTGCGGTTATCAGGTTACGAAATGGAGAAAGGAATAGACCCTCTCATTCGGTAGAGGAGAGGCCATAAGGTAGCTGCCACTGGAAGAACCAGGTCACCAGCCGAGGAAGGTACACGGAGAGCGAGCTGCGACCTGCTGCGGTTGGCAGGTTACGAACTGGATAGAGGAGATCACCCTCTCCTTTAGTAGGGGAAAGGCCATTTGGTAGCTATAATGGGAAGAACCTGCAGGCCACTGTTTGGGCCAAGCAGTGGCCTGCCGTGTCCTGAAAGAAATGACCATTATAGGCAAGTAGACGGGAGGTGGTGGTGGTGGAAACTTTTATAGCCAACGATGATGTAAATGGGGGGGGGGCGAAGCCCCCTACATGGCACTTGGATGCTCCCTCACTGTGAGGAGGCACCCCTATAACGCGAAGGATAGCCCTTGGAAAAGAGCGCTGGAGATGAGCCGGCGCTGGTCTTGAAGAGAAGTTGCTGTCGTAAGAGTCTCCCAGTAAGACTCCGCCACGGTCGGTGATGAGGGATGAGGGAAACTGGGGCATGTGAGCAGGGTGTGTAGAAAGTCTCCTGGTTTGCCGAAAAGTTGGCATGACGAGGGGAATTGGTCTAGGTATCGGGCATGTTGTAGCTTGGAGTACTAAGCACTCCGTGTTTGTAGTCGTCCAAGATTGAACTGCGCGAAAGAAACGGGGACCAAGAAGAAACACATACACACACACTGCGCTGTGTGTGTGTACGTGATTTTCTTCTTGGTCCCCGTTTCTTTCGCACAGTTCAATCATGAACGAAATCCACCAACTAGCCCGCCTCAAAACCCTTCTGGTAGTCGTCGCCTTCTTGTAGTCGTGTAGCTTGGAGTACTAAGCACTCGGTGTTTGTAGTCGTCCATGATTGAACTGCGCGAAAGAAACGGGTACCAAGAAGAAACACGTACACACACACTGCGCTGTGTGTGTCTACGTGTTTTTTCTTCTTGGTCCCCGTTTCTTTCGCGCAGTTTAATTATGAACGAAATCCACCAACTAGCCCGCCTCAAAACCCTTCTTGTAGTAGTCGCCTGCGCTATAGTGCGAGATGCTGCAGGGTGTGCGTACACCCCTAGTTGTTCCCGATTGTACGAGAAAATATCACGGAAGGAATGCAGGTTGCCGTACAAGGCGCTCGACTCCCGCCCGGAATGTGAGACTTCGGGCTAAGGAATGAGCCTCCTGGTTGCCAGGGAGGCCGGCACGTGCTGGCGTCCAGATGAGGGTTATATTGCGCCAGGGCTTCCAGAAGCGCAGTAAACGAGCAGCAGTGCGGAATATGTAGCCATTGGCATAGTTGAGAATGGCAGATTTAGAGTGAGAGATAATTTTTGTGGCATACGTAGGAATGAGAGCAAGTGCGATGGCTGCCTCTTCTGCCTCCTTTGTAGAGTTGGTGATGATTGAGCTGGAAGTCAGAAGTTTTGCTTGACTGTCGGCTACCGCCAGGGCCATACGGGAGCCTGACGTGTTTCCGCTGCGTCCACATAGACCACCTTATGGTCATCGCTATACTGTTTGTGGAGGGCCCGATCCCTTGCTACTCTGCGATCCCTGTCCCGCTCAGGGTGCATGTTCTTGTCTACGGGGAGTACGCAGATGCTATAGCGGAAAATAAGAGAAAGGGGGACCCCCTTCGGTAGGGTGTGTAGTTGGGGTGAGGTTTATTTGGGCTAATAAAGTGCGGCGAGCCTCTGAATTGGATAGGCGGGATATTTTTTCCGCAAAGGTAGCTTCTGTGATTTCCTCAAAGGTTTTGAGGACACCGAGTTTGAAACGTCGGTCGTTTGATGTGCTGGGGAAAGACGTAAAGCCGTTTTCGTGCAACTTCGCAGGAGCGCATTTACCCGGTCTCTCTCCTTCTGTGTGAGGAGTAGGTATGGAAGGTCATATGTGATGCGGCTTAGGACGTAAGCCAGGGCGAGGCGCGTCGTGTGTCGCTCGCGGAGGCCAGCCCGGCGGTACTTTATGCGGGGAATCAATCGGGCGATCCTTTGAACGTGTGTATGGTGTGTCTTTATGACTTCTCCGTGCGGGCAATGGCAGTAAATAACCAGCCAAAGCACACGGACTTTGTCTACTTGTGGGATGGGGTGGGTACCAAGGGTGAGAGAGATGGGTGGATTGACTGAATCGTGTTGTTTGAGGCGGTAGAGAAAGAGCTCGGATTTTGAAGGGGAGCAGGTCAGCCCACGGTCCCGTACATATGTGTCAATTGTGGTTGGGGCCAATTGTAGGTGTTCTATTTCGGCATCACTGCAGCGGTTTGCTCAGACCGTGATATCGTCAGTGTCGAGGCTAAAATTGATGTTAGGGATTTGTCCTAGCTGGCGATGTAGGTGAAGGAGTGCTATATTGAAGAAAATAAAGGACAGGCCGGATCCCTGGGGCGTACCTCGTGCTCCCAGCGTGACATTTGTGAGGCGGTGGTCACCGAAAGTAAGCGTGGCTGAGGAAGTCTCGGATGAAATTATACATCCTCGTGCCGACTCCTAGGGTCGTAAGGTTTTGGAGGATGGCTGAATGCGCAACGCTATCAAAGGCCTTGTGAGATCCACCCCTAGAATAGCTTTTGTGTCGGAGGTATGCGAGTCGAGATTTTGATGTTTTAGCTGTATGGAAACGTCATGTGTGGAAAGTCCAGGACGAAATTCGAACATCGTAGTAGGCATGAGATTGTGCCTTTTAGGTATTAAAAAAGCCTTGTGTGGAGTACATGCTCCATGAGTTTGCCAACAGAAGATGCGAGAGAGAAGGATCTGAGGTTAGCCAGGTTTGTATATCAAGAAGACTTTAGCCTCTTTCCATTGCGGTGGGAGGGTACCAATTTTCCAGAACTCATTAGGTATTGGGTAAGAGCGCAAATGGATTGTTCGTCGAGTTTCCTGAGTGCCTTGTTATGTACTCCGTCTGGGCCCGGGACTGAAGACATGTTAAGTCTCTGGAGTTCAGTCTGAACCTCTGCTGCTGTAATGGGTTGGTCAAGGTGGTCATTAGAGAGGCCTGCATAATCAGAGTGTGTTACAGGAGAGTATGCGGGCTAGTATTGACTGCGAAGTTCTTGGAGAAACTCCGGTGGAGATGTATCGGAAGTATGTATGAGTTTGATGAGATCGTGTCTTTGGGTAGTCTTAGAGTGAGTGGACTCTATTAGGTGCGTAAAGAGGTTCCAGGTCATGGGTATACTCATATCACCACCTAGCTTGTTGCATAGCGATTCCCAGTTCTGGCGTGAAAGAGCCGCTGCGTGCTTCTCTACATCTTTGTTAAGACAGGCGAGGCGGCGCTTAAATGTCCGGTTCCAACGCAGCCTTGGCCAGCGTCGCTCTAGGCCTGCTTTAGATTCCCATAAATGTATGAGGCGGGAGTCAATTGTGTCTATTGGGCATTCATCTGGTAGGGGGCTACTTACGGATCGAACATCGCTTTGTAGTTGCTTGGGCTATTCGGTAGTGTCCATGATGTGGGCGAAACTGCGGGCTGCTCTACATGAGCGGAAAGAGTCCGACTTTGTGAAAGTGGTGCCTCTGGGAGGCCTCCGATGTAGTTGAATGTTTAAGAGAATCTCGATAATGCAGTGATCGCTGCCTAGATTCTCTTGTGTGGTGCACCATGTGGCGTGAGGAAGGCGATGTGAGAACGTGAGGTCTGGTGTAGTGTCTTACAGACACTGTTTCCCATGCGCGTAGAAAAGGTTGGGTCGGTGAGCTGGCCGGTTTGTTGCGCTGCAAACCAAACCTCACGTCCTTTCGGTGTCTCGTGTGGGCAACCCCAGGCCGTATGTAGGGTGTTAAGGTCTCCTACGACGAGTAAAGGACACTTGCTGGCTATGCGCTTCGGATGTGTAAAAAGGCGTTCGAAGTAATCTTGTAGGCACTTAGGGTGGCTATATACATTTAGGATGAACAGACTGTTCGCTCGAGCATGTTGCGGCACAAGCTCAATTAGAAGGTGATCAATATCTTCAATCACTATGGAATGGGAGATGGTGATTTTACGACGAACTAGAAACGATGCATGAGAGGGTGCTGAGGATGTGGGCAGAACAGCAGTATAACCAGGTAAGGTAAGCGGGCTGGAGGATTCTTGCAGGGCAAGGATGTTGGGTCCCGAAGTGCTGGACTGCATTTTGGTGGACCACGTGACGCTTCTGGCCGATGCCCGGAGAGCGAGCTGCGACCTGCTGCGGTTGGCAGATTGTGAAGTCAACATCATCATCAGCCTTACTACACCCACTGAAGGGCAAAGGCCTCTCCCATGTCTCTCCAATTAACCCTATCCTTTGCCAGCTGCATACACCCTTTGCCTGCAAACTTCTTAATCTCATCCGCCCACCTAACCTTCTGCCGCCCACTGCTCCGCTTACATTCTCTTGGAATCCACTCCTTTACCCTTAGGGACCAGCGGTTATCTTGCCTTCGCATTACATGCCCTGCCCAAGCCCATTTCTTTCGCTTGATTTCTACTAGGATATCATTAATCCGTGCTTGTTCCCTCACCCACTCTGCCCGCTTCCGATCTCTTAACGTTACACCTATCATTTTTCTTTCCATGGCTCGCTGCGTTGTCCTTAACCTAAGCTGAACTCTTTTCGTTAGCCTCCACGTTTCTGCCCCGTAGGTGAGTACCGGTAAGATTATCCTGTTGTACACTTTACACTTGAGGGAAATTTGTAAACTGCCACTCATGATCTGCGAGAGTTTGCCATATGCGCTCCACCCCATTCTTATCCTTCTAGTTATCTCCCTCTCATGATCCGGATCCGCTGTCACTACCTGCCCTAAGTAGACGTATTCCGTCACAATTTCTAGGCTGTCGCTGCCAATTGTGAACTGTTCTTCCCTTGCTAGCAAAGCATGATCAATGAGTTAGACAGGCAGAGCAGATAGATGGGTCTAAAAATTAACATGCAGTAAACCAAGGTAATGTTGAACAGCCTAGCAGATTGTGAAGTAGAGAGAGGCAAACACCCTCTCCTTTGTAGCGAATAAACCATAACAAAGCTGCCACGGGAAGGAGAATGTCACCGGCCGAGAGAGGTACACGAAGAGTGAGCTGAGACCTGCTGCGGTTGGCAGACTGCGAAGTCGAGACAGGAAATCACCCTCTCCTTTAGTAGAGGAGAGGTCATAAGGTAGCTGCCATGGAAAGAACTATGTGAACGGGCGCGGGAGATACACGGAGAGCGAGCTGCGACCTGCTGCAGTTGGCAGATCGCGAAGGGGAGAGAGGGATTCACCCTCTCATTCTGTAGAGGACAGGCCATAGGGTAGCTGCCACGGAAAGAACCATGTCACCGGCCGAGGAAGGTGCACGGAGAGCGCGCTGCGACCTGCTACGGTTGCCAGGTTACGAAGTAGAGAAAGGAAAACGCCCTCTCATTCGGTAGAGGAGAGGCCATAAGGTAGCTGCCACGGCAACAACCATGTCACCGGCCGAGGAAGGTGCACGGAGAGCTCGCTGCGACCTGCTACGGTTGCCAGGTTACGAAGTAGAGAAAGGAAAACGCCCTCTCATTCGGTAGAGGAGAGGCCGAAAGGTAGCTGTCACGGGAACAACCATGTCACCAGCCGAGGAAGGTACTTGGAGAGCGAGCTGCGACCTGCTGCGGTTGGCAGATTGCGAAGTGGAGAGAAGGGAGCAGCCTCTTCTTTAGTATGGGAAAGGCCATTAGGTAGATGCCACGGGAAGAACCATGTCACCGGCCGAAGAAGGTACACGGAGTATGAGCTGCGACCTGCTGCGTTAGCAGGTTACAAAGTGGAGAAAGGAAAACACCCTCTCATTCGGTAGAGGAGAGGCCATAAGGTAGGTGCCACGGGAAGAACGACGTCACCGGCCGAGGAAGGTACTTGGAGAGCGAGCTGCGACCTGCTGCGGTTGTCAGGTTACGAAGTAGAGAAAGGAAAACACCCTCTCATTCGGTAGAGGCGAGGCCATAAGGTAGCTGCCACAGGAACATCCTTGTCACCAGCCGAGGAAGGTACACGGAGAGCGAGCTGCCACCTGCTGCGGTTGGCAGATTGCGAAGTGTAGAGAAGGGTTCACCCTCTCCTTTGGTAGGGGAAAGGCCGTTAGGTAGATGCTATGGGAAGAACCATGTCACCGGCCGAGGAAGGTACACAGAGAGCGAGCTGCGACCTGCTGCAGTTGTCAGGTTACGAAGTAGAGAAAGGAAAACACCCTGCCATTCGGTAGAGGAGAGGCTATCAGGTAGCTGCGACGGGAAGAACCATGTTACCGGCACAGAAAGGCACACAAAGAGCGAGCTGCGACCTGCTGCGGTTGGCAGGTTATGCAGTGAGAAAGGAAAACACCCTTTTATTAGGTTGACGAGAGGCCATAAGATAGCTGCCACGGGAAGAACCATGTAACCGGCCGAGGAAGGTACACGGAGAGCGAGCTCCCACCTGCAGCGGTTGGCAGATTGCGAAGTGTAGAGAAGGGATCACCCTCTCCTTTATTAGGGGAAAGGCCGTTAGGTAGATGCAATGTTAAGAACCACGTCACCGGCCGAGGAAGGTACACGGAGAGCGAGCTGCGAACTGCTGCGGTTGTCGGGTTACGAAGTAGAGAAAGGAAAACACTCTCTCATTCGGTAGAGAGGCCATAAGGTAGCTGCCACGGGAAGAACCATGCCACCGGCAGAGGAAGGTACACGGAGAGAGAGCTGCTGCGGTTGTGAGGATAAGAAGTAGAGAAAGGAAAACACCCTCACATTCGGTAGAGGAGAGGATATAAGATAGCTGCCACGGGAAGAACCATGTCACCGGCTAAGGAAGGTACACGGAGAGCGCGCTGCGACCTGCTGCGGTTGTCGGGTTACGAAGTAGAGAAAGGAAAACACCCTCTCATTCTGTCGTGGAGAGGTCATAAGGTAGCTGCCACGGGAAGAACCATGCCACCGGCCGAGGAAGGTACACGGAGATCGCGCTGCGACCTGCTGCGGTTGTCAGGTTACGAAGTAGAGAAAGGAAAACACCCTCTCATTCGGTAGAGGAGAGGCCATAAGGTAGATGCCACGGGAAGAACCATGTCACCGGCCGAGGAAGGTATACGGAGAACGAACTGCGACCTGCTGCGGTTGTCAGGTTACGAAGTGGAGAAAGGAAAACGCCCTTTCATTCGGTAGAGGAGAGGCCATAGGGTAGCTGCCAGGGGAAGAACCATGTCACCGGCCTAGAATGACACACGTAGAGCGAGCTGAGACCTGCTGCGGTTGGCAGGTTACGCTGTGGAGAAAGGAAAACACCCATTCATTAGGTAGAGGAGAGGCCATAAGGGAGCTGCAACGTAACGAACCATGTCACCGGCCGAGGAAGGTACACGGAGGGCGAGCTGCGATCTGCTGCGGTTTGTCAGGTTACGAAGTAGAGAAAGGAAAACATCCTCTCATTCGGTAGACGAGAGGACATAAGGTAGCTGCCACGGGAAGAACCATGTAACCGGCCGAGGAAGGTACGCGGAGAGCGAGCCGCGACCTGCTGCGGTTGTCAGGTTATGAAGTAGATAAAGGAAAACACCTTCTCATTCTGTAGAGGAGAGGCCATAGGGTAGCTGCCACGGGAAGAACCATGTCACGGGCCCAGGAAGGTGCACGGAGAGCGCGCTGCGACCTGCTGCGGTTGTCAGGTTACGAAATAGAGAAAGGAAAACACCCTCTCATTCGGTAGAAGAGAGGCCATAAGGTAGCTGTCACGGGAACAACATGTCACCGGCGGAGGAAGGTACATGGAGAGCGAGCTGCTACCTGCTGCGGTTGTCAGGTTACGAAGTAGAGAAAGGAAAATACCCTCTCATTCGGTAGAATAGAAGCCATAAGGTAGGGGGCACGGGAAGAACCATGTCACTGGCCGAGGAAGGTACACGGAGAGCGAGCTGCGACCTGCTGCGGTTGGCAGATTGCGAAGTGGAGAGAAGGGATCAGCCTCTCCTTTAGTATGGGAAAGGCAATTAGGTAGATGCCATGGGAAGAACCATGTCACCGGCCGAAGAAGGTACACGGAGTATGAGCTGTGACCTGCTGCGTTAGCAGGTTACGAAGTGGAGAAAGGAAAACACCCTCTCATTCGGTAGAAGAGAGGCTATAAGGTAGCTGTCAATGAAACAACCATGTCACCGGCGGAGGAAGGTACATGGAGAGCGAGCTGCTACCTGCTGCGGGTGTCAGGTTACGAAGTAGAGAAAGGAAAACACCCTCTCATTCGGTAGAATAGAGGCCATAAGGTAGCTGCCACGGGAAGAACCATGCCACCGGCTGAGGAAGGTACACGGAGAGCGAGCTGCTGCGGTTTTGAGGATAAGAAGTGGAGAAAGGAAAACACCCTCTCATTCGGTAGAGGAGAGGCCATAAGGTAGCTGTCACGTGAAGAACCATGCCACCGGCCGAGGAAGGTACACGGAGAGCGAGCTGAGTCCTGCTGCGGTTGTCAGGTTACGACGTAGAGAAAGAAAAACACCGTCTCTTTCGGTAGAGGATACGCCATAAGGTAGCTGCCACGGGAAGAACCATGTCACCGGCCGAGGAAGGTACGCGGAGAGCGAGCCGCGACCTGCTGCGGTTGTCAGGTTATGAAGTAGAGAAAGGAAAACACCCTCTCATTCTGTAGAGGAGAGGCCATAGGGTAACTGCCACGGGAAGAACCATGTCACCGGACCAGGAAGGTGCACGGAGAGCGCACTGCGACCTGCTGCGGTTGTCAGGTTATGAAGTAGAGAACGGAAAACACCCTCTCATTCGGTAGAAGAGAGGCCATAAGGTAGCTGTCACGGGAACAACCATGTCACCGGCGGAGGAAGGTACATGGAGAGCGAGCTGCTACCTGCAGCGGTTGTCAGGTTACGAAGTAGAGAAAAGAAAATACCCTCTCATTCGGTAGAATAGAGGCCATAAGGTAGGGGCCACGGGAAGAACCATGTCACTGGTTGAGGAAGGTACACGGAGAGCGAGCTGCGACCTGCTGCGGTTGGCAGAATGCGAAGTGGAAAGAAGGGATCAGCTTCTCCTTTAGAATGGGAAAGGCCATTAGGTAGATGCCACGGGAAGAACCATGTCACCGGCCGAGGAAGGTATACGGGAAACGAGCTGCGAGCTGCTGCGGTTGACAGGTTACGAAGTAGAGAAAGAAAAACGCCCTCTCATTCGGTAGAGGAGAAGCCTTAGTGTAGCTGCCACGGGAGCAACCATGTCACCGGCCGAAGAAGGTACACGGAGTATGAGCTGTGACCTGCTGCGTTAGCAGGTTACGAAGTGGGGAAAGGAAAACACCCTCTCATTCGGTAGAAGAGAGGCCATAGGGTAGCTGCCACGGGAAGAACCTTGTCACACGCCGAGGAAGGTACATAGAGAGCGAGCTGCGACCTGCTGCGGTTGTCAGGTTATGAAGTAATGAAAGGAAAACACCCTCTCATTCTGTAGAGGAGAGGCCATGGGGTAGCTGCCACGGGAAGAACCATGTCACCGGCCGAGGAAGGTGCAAGGAGAGTGCGCTGCGACCTGCTGCGGTTGTCAGGTTACGAAGTGGAGAAAGGAAAACATCCTCTCATTCGGTAGACGAGAGACCATAAGGTAGCTGCCACGGGAAGAACCATGTCACCGGCCAAAGAAGGTACAGGAGAGCGAGCTGCGACCTGCTGCGGTTGTCAGGTTACGAAGTAGAGAAAGGAAAACACCCTCTCATTCGTTAGAGGAGAGACCATAAGGTAGCTGCCACGGGAAGAACCATGTCACCGGCCGAGGGAGATACACGGAGAGCGAGCTGCGACCTGCTGCGGTTGTCAGGTTACGAAGTAGAGAAAGGAAAACACCCTCTCATTCGTTAGAGGAGAGACCATAAGGTAGCTGCCACGGGAAGAACCATGTCACCGGCCGAGGGAGATACACGGAGAGCGAGCTGCGACCTGCTGCGGTTGCAGATTGCGAAGTGGGAAGAGATCACCTTCTCTTTTAGTAGAGGAGAGGCCGTAATGCAGCGCAACCGGAAAAACAATGTCTCCGGTCGAGGGATTTACAAGGAAAGCAACCTGCTCCTGTTGGCAGGTTGTGAAGTGGAGAGAGGAAAACACCCTCTCCTTTCATAGGAGAGAGGTCATAAGGTAGCTACCACGGGAAGAACCATGTCACCGGCCGAGGAAGGCACATAGAGAGCGAGTTGCTACCTGCTGCGGTTGGTAGGTTACGCAGTAGAGAAAGGAAGACACCCTTTCATTCGGTTGTGGAGAGGCCATAAGGTAGCTGCCACGGGAAGAACCATGTCACCGGCCGAGGAAAGTACACGGAGCGCGAGCTGCGACGTGCTGTGGTTGTCAGGTTACGAAGTACAGAAAGGAAAACACCCTCTCATTAGGTAGAGGAGAAGACATAAGATAGCTGCAACGGGAAGAACCATGTCACCGGCCTAGGAAGGTACACGGAGAGCGCGGTGCAACCTGCTGCGGTTGTCGGGTTACGAAGTAGAGAAAGGAAAACACCCTCTCATTCGGTAGAGGAGAGGCCATAAGGTAGCTGCCACGGGAAGAACCATGTCACCGGCCGAGGAAGGTACACGGAGAGCGAGCTGCGAGCTGCTGCGGTTGTGAGGTTACGAAGTGGAGAAAGGAAAACACCCGCTCATTCGGTAGAGGAGAGCCCTTAAGGTAGCTGCCACGTGAAGAGCCATGTCACCGGCCGAGGAAGGTACACGGAGAGCGAGCTGCGACCTGCTGCGGTTGGCAGATTGCGAAGTGGGGAGAGATCACATTCTCTTTTAGTAGAGGAGAGGCCGTAATGCAGCGCAACCGGAAAAACAATGTCTCCGGTCGAGGGAGGTACACGGAAAATGACCTGCTGCGGTTGGCAAGTTGTGAAGTGGAGAGAGGAGAACACCCTCTCCTTTCATAGGAGAGAGGTCATAAGGTAGCTGCCACGGGAAGAACCATGTCACCGGCCGAGGAAGGCACATGGAGATCGAGTTGCTACCTGCTGCGGTTGGCAGGTTACGAAGTGGAGAAAGGAAAACACCCCCTCATTCGGTAGAGGAGAGGCCATAAGGTAGCTGCCACGGGAAGAAACATGTCACCGGCAGAGGAATGTACACAGAGAGCGAGCTGCGACCTGCTGCGGTTGGCAGATTGTGAAGCGGGAAGAGGAAATCCCCCTTTCCTTCAGTGTGGGAAGAACCGTATAGTAGGTTAAACGGGAAAAACAGGGTCACCAGCCGAGGGTGCTTCGCAGAAGAGCGAGCAGCGACATGCTGTTGTCGGAAGATTGCTTAGTGGAGAGAGGAAATCACCCTCTCCTCTAGTATGGGAGGGACCGTAATCTATCTTTCACAGGGAGAATCATATCACCATGCGAGGAAGGTATGCAGAGAGTGAGCTGCGACCTGCTGCGGTTGGCAGGCTGTGCAGTGGAGAGAGGAAACACCCTCTTCTTTACTATGCAGAGGCCATCGGATAGCTGCAACGGAAACATTATGTCACCGGCCGAGGGAGATACACGCATGGTGAGCTGCAACCTGCTACGATTGGCAGATTGCAAAGTGTAGAGATAAATGCACCCTCTCTTTTAGCAGTGGAGAGGCCATAAGTTAGGTGCCACGGGAAGAACCACGCTACTGGTCGAGAGGGCTACAACGAAGAGCGAGGTGCCACCTGTTGAGGATGGCAGATTGTGAAGCGGGGAGAGGAAATCACCCTTTCCTTTAGTGTGGGAAGAACCGTAAGTTAGCTTACACGGGAAAAACCGCGTCACCAGCCGAGGGTGCTACGCAGAAGAGCGAGCTGGGACATGCTGTGGTCGGCAGATTGCTAAGTGGAGAGAGGGGATCACCCTCTCCTCTAGTAGGGGAGGGACCGCATTGTAGCTTTCACAGGGAGAACCATGTCACAAGCCGAGGAAGGTACGCAGAGAGCGAGCTGCGACTTGCTGCGGTTGGCAGGCTGTGCAGTGGAGAGAGGAAACACCCTCTCCTTTACAAGGCAGATGCCATCGGATAGCTGCAACGGGAAAAACCATGGCACCGGCCGAGGAAGCTACACGGAGAGCGAGTTGCGACGGGCTGCGGTTGGCAGATTGCGAAGTGGAGAGAGATCACTTCCTCTTTTAGTAGAGGAGAGACCGTAAGGTAGCGCAACCGGAAAAACAATGTCTCCGGTCGAGGGAGGTACACGGAAAACGACCTGCTGCGGTAGGCAGGTTGTGAAGTGGAGAGCGGAACACACGCTCTCATTTACTAGGGGAGAGGCTATAAAGTAGCTGCAACGGGAAGAACCGTATCACCGGCCGAGGGAGGCACACGGAGAGCGACCTGCGACCTGCTGAGGTTGGCAGATTGCGAAGTAGAGAGATGAAATCACCCTATCCTTTAGTAGGGGAGAGGCCTTAAGGCAGCTGCAACCGGAAAAACAATGTTTCCGGCCGAGGAAGGCCCACGGAGAGCGATCTGCGACCTGCTGCGGTTGACAGATAACGCAGTGGAGAAAGGACCCTTTCATTCGGTAGAGGAGCGGCCATAGGGTAGCTGCCACGGAAAGAACCATTCCACCGGCCGAGGAAGGTACATGGAGAGCAGAGCTGCGACCTGCTGCGGTTGTCAGGTTACGAAGTGGAGAAAGAAAACACCCTTTCGATCGGTAGAGAGGCAGTAAGGTAGCTGCCACGGGTAGAACAATGTCACCGGCAGAGGAAGGTACACGGAGAGCGAGCTGCGACCGGCTGCGGTTGTCAGGTTACGAAGTGGAGAACGGAAAACACCCTTTCATTCGGTAGAGGAGAGGCCATAAGGTAGCTGCCACGGGAAGAACCTTGTCACCGGCCGAGGGAGGCACGCGGAGAGCGAGCTGCGACCTGCTGAGGTTGGCAGACTGCGAAGTGGAGAGATGAAATCACCCTCTCCTTTATTATGGGAAAGGCCATTAGGTAGATGCTACGGGAAGAACCGTGTCACCGGCCGAGGAAAATACACAGAGAGCGAGTTGCGACCTGCTGCGGTTATCAGGTTACGAAATGGAGAAAGGAATAGACCCTCTCATTCGGTAGAGGAGATTCCATAAGGTAGCTGCCACGGGAAGAAATATGTCACCGGCCGAGGAAGGTACACAGAGAGCGAGCTGCGACCTGCTGCGGTTGGCAGGTTACGAAGTGGAGAAAGGAATACACCCTCTCATTCGGTAGAGGAGAGGCCATAAGGTAGCTGCCACTGGAAGAACCAGGTCACCAGCCGAGGAAGGTACACGGAGAGCGAGCTGCGACCTGCTGCGGTTGGCAGGTTACGAACTGGATAGAGGAGATCACCCTCTCCTTTAGTAGGGGAAAGGCCATTTGGTAGCTATAATGGGAAGAACCTGCAGGCCACTGTTTGGGCCAAGCAGTGGCCTGCCGTGTCCTGAAAGAAATGACCATTATAGGCAAGTAGACTGGAGGTGGTGGTGGTGGAAACTTTTATAGCCAACGATGATGTAAATGGGGGGGGGGCGAAGCCCCCTACATGGCACTTGGATGCTCCCTCACTGTGAGGAGGCACCCCTATAACGCGAAGGATAGCCCTTGGAAAAGAGCGCTGGAGATGAGCCGGCGCTGGTCTTGAAGAGAAGTTGCTGTCGTAAGAGTCTCCCAGTAAGACTCCGCCACGGTCGGTGATGAGGGATGAGGGAAACTGGGGCATGTGAGCAGGGTGTGTAGAAAGTCTCCTGGTTTGCCGAAAAGTTGGCATGACGAGGGGAATTGGTCTAGGTATCGGGCATGTTGTATCTTGGAGTACTAAGCACTCCGTGTTTGTAGTCGTCCAAGATTGAACTGCGCGAAAGAAACGGGGACCAAGAAGAAACACATACACACACACTGCGCTGTGTGTGTGTACGTGATTTTCTTCTTGGTCCCCGTTTCTTTCGCACAGTTCAATCATGAACGAAATCCACCAACTAGCCCGCCTCAAAACCCTTCTGGTAGTCGTCGCCTTCTTGTAGTCGTGTAGCTTGGAGTACTAAGCACTCGGTGTTTGTAGTCGTCCATGATTGAACTGCGCGAAAGAAACGGGTACCAAGAAGAAACACGTACACACACACTGCGCTGTGTGTGTCTACGTGTTTTTTCTTCTTGGTCCCCGTTTCTTTCGCGCAGTTTAATTATGAACGAAATCCACCAACTAGCCCGCCTCAAAACCCTTCTTGTAGTAGTCGCCTGCGCTATAGTGCGAGATGCTGCAGGGTGTGCGTACACCCCTAGTTGTTCCCGATTGTACGAGAAAATATCACGGAAGGAATGCAGGTTGCCGTACAAGGCGCTCGACTCCCGCCCGGAATGTGAGACTTCGGGCTAAGGAATGAGCCTCCTGGTTGCCAGGGAGGCCGGCACGTGCTGGCGTCCAGATGAGGGTTATATGGCGCCAGGGCTTCCAGAAGCGCAGTAAACGAGCAGCAGTGCGGAATATGTAGCCATTGGCATAGTTGAGAATGGCAGATTTAGAGTGAGAGATAATTTTTGTGGCATACGTAGGAATGAGAGCAAGTGCGATGGCTGCCTCTTCTGCCTCCTTTGTAGAGTTGGTGATGATTGAGCTGGAAGTCAGAAGTTTTGCTTGACTGTCGGCTACCGCCAGGGCCATACGGGAGCCTGACGTGTTTCCGCTGCGTCCACATAGACCACCTTATGGTCATCGCTATACTGTTTGTGGAGGGCCCGATCCCTTGCTACTCTGCGATCCCTGTCCCGCTCAGGGTGCATGTTCTTGTCTACGGGGAGTACGCAGATGCTATAGCGGAAAATAAGAGAAAGGGGGACCCCCTTCGGTAGGGTGTGTAGTTGGGGTGAGGTTTATTTGGGCTAATAAAGTGCGGCGAGCCTCTGAATTGGATAGGCGGGATATTTTTTCCGCAAAGGTAGCTTCTGTGATTTCCTCAAAGGTTTTGAGGACACCGAGTTTGAAACGTCGGTCGTTTGATGTGCTGGGGAAAGACGTAAAGCCGTTTTCGTGCAACTTCGCAGGAGCGCATTTACCCGGTCTCTCTCCTTCTGTGTGAGGAGTAGGTATGGAAGGTCATATGTGATGCGGCTTAGGACGTAAGCCAGGGCGAGGCGCGTCGTGTGTCGCTCGCGGAGGCCAGCCCGGCGGTACTTTATGCGGGGAATCAATCGGGCGATCCTTTGAACGTGTGTATGGTGTGTCTTTATGACTTCTCCGTGCGGGCCATGGCAGTAAATAACCAGCCAAAGCACACGGACTTTGTCTACTTGTGGGATTGGGTGGGTACCAAGGGTGAGAGAGATGGGTGGATTGACTGAATCGTGTTGTTTGAGGCGGTAGAGAAAGAGCTCGGATTTTGAAGGGGAGCAGGTCAGCCCACGGTCCCGTACATATGTGTCAATTGTGGTTGGGGCCAATTGTAGGTGTTCTATTTCGGCATCACTGCAGCGGTTTGCTCAGACCGTGATATCGTCAGTGTCGAGGCTAAAATTGATGTTAGGGATTTGTCCTAGCTGGCGATGTAGGTGAAGGAGTGCTATATTGAAGAAAATAAAGGACAGGCCGGATCCCTGGGGCGTACCTCGTGCTCCCAGCGTGACATTTGTGAGGCGGTGGTCACCGAAAGTAAGCGTGGCTGAGGAAGTCTCGGATGAAATTATACATCCTCGTGCCGACTCCTAGGGTCGTAAGGTTTTGGAGGATGGCTGAATGCGCAACGCTATCAAAGGCCTTGTGAGATCCACCCCTAGAATAGCTTTTGTGTCGGAGGTATGCGAGTCGAGATTTTGATGTTTTAGCTGTATGGAAACGTCATGTGTGGAAAGTCCAGGACGAAATTCGAACATCGTAGTAGGCATGAGATTGTGCCTTTTAGGTATTAAAAAAGCCTTGTGTGGAGTACATGCTCCATGAGTTTGCCAACAGAAGATGCGAGAGAGAAGGATCTGAGGTTAGCCAGGTTTGTATATCAAGAAGACTTTAGCCTCTTTCCATTGCGGTGGGAGGGTACCAATTTTCCAGAACTCATTAGGTATTGGGTAAGAGCGCAAATGGATTGTTCGTCGAGTTTCCTGAGTGCCTTGTTATGTACTCCGTCTGGGCCCGGGACTGAAGACATGTTAAGTCTCTGGAGTTCAGTCTGAACCTCTGCTGCTGTAATGGGTTGGTCAAGGTGGTCATTAGAGAGGCCTGCATAATCAGAGTGTGTTACAGGAGAGTATGCGGGCTAGTATTGACTGCGAAGTTCTTGGAGAAACTCCGGTGGAGATGTATCGGAAGTATGTATGAGTTTGATGAGATCGTGTCTTTGGGTAGTCTTAGAGTGAGTGGACTCTATTAGGTGCGTAAAGAGGTTCCAGGTCATGGGTATACTCATATCACCACCTAGCTTGTTGCATAGCGATTCCCAGTTCTGGCGTGAAAGAGCCGCTGCGTGCTTCTCTACATCTTTGTTAAGACAGGCGAGGCGGCGCTTAAATGTCCGGTTCCAACGCAGCCTTGGCCAGCGTCGCTCTAGGCCTGCTTTAGATTCCCATAAATGTATGAGGCGGGAGTCAATTGTGTCTATTGGGCATTCATCTGGTAGGGGGCTACTTACGGATCGAACATCGCTTTGTAGTTGCTTGGGCTATTCGGTAGTGTCCATGATGTGGGCGAAACTGCGGGCTGCTCTACATGAGCGGAAAGAGTCCGACTTTGTGAAAGTGGTGCCTCTGGGAGGCCTCCGATGTAGTTGAATGTTTAAGAGAATCTCGATAATGCAGTGATCGCTGCCTAGATTCTCTTGTGTGGTGCACCATGTGGCGTGAGGAAGGCGATGTGAGAACGTGAGGTCTGGTGTAGTGTCTTACAGACACTGTTTCCCATGCGCGTAGAAAAGGTTGGGTCGGTGAGCTGGCCGGTTTGTTGCGCTGCAAACCAAACCTCACGTCCTTTCGGTGTCTCGTGTGGGCAACCCCAGGCCGTATGTAGGGTGTTAAGGTCTCCTACGACGAGTAAAGGACACTTGCTGGCTATGCGCTTCGGATGTGTAAAAAGGCGTTCGAAGTAATCTTGTAGGCACTTAGGGTGGCTATATACATTTAGGATGAACAGACTGTTCGCTCGAGCATGTTGCGGCACAAGCTCAATTAGAAGGTGATCAATATCTTCAATCACTATGGAATGGGAGATGGTGATTTTACGACGAACTAGAAACGATGCATGAGAGGGTGCTGAGGATGTGGGCAGAACAGCAGTATAACCAGGTAAGGTAAGCGGGCTGGAGGATTCTTGCAGGGCAAGGATGTTGGGTCCCGAAGTGCTGGACTGCATTTTGGTGGACCACGTGACGCTTCTGGCCGATGCCCGGAGAGCGAGCTGCGACCTGCTGCGGTTGGCAGATTGTGAAGTCAACATCATCATCAGCCTTACTACACCCACTGAAGGGCAAAGGCCTCTCCCATGTCTCTCCAATTAACCCTATCCTTTGCCAGCTGCATACACCCTTTGCCTGCAAACTTCTTAATCTCATCCGCCCACCTAACCTTCTGCCGCCCACTGCTCCGCTTACATTCTCTTGGAATCCACTCCTTTACCCTTAGGGACCAGCGGTTATCTTGCCTTCGCATTACATGCCCTGCCCAAGCCCATTTCTTTCGCTTGATTTCTACTAGGATATCATTAATCCGTGCTTGTTCCCTCACCCACTCTGCCCGCTTCCGATCTCTTAACGTTACACCTATCATTTTTCTTTCCATGGCTCGCTGCGTTGTCCTTAACCTAAGCTGAACTCTTTTCGTTAGCCTCCACGTTTCTGCCCCGTAGGTGAGTACCGGTAAGATTATCCTGTTGTACACTTTACACTTGAGGGAAATTTGTAAACTGCCACTCATGATCTGCGAGAGTTTGCCATATGCGCTCCACCCCATTCTTATCCTTCTAGTTATCTCCCTCTCATGATCCGGATCCGCTGTCACTACCTGCCCTAAGTAGACGTATTCCGTCACAATTTCTAGGCTGTCGCTGCCAATTGTGAACTGTTCTTCCCTTGCTAGCAAAGCATGATCAATGAGTTAGACAGGCAGAGCAGATAGATGGGTCTAAAAATTAACATGCAGTAAACCAAGGTAATGTTGAACAGCCTAGCAGATTGTGAAGTAGAGAGAGGCAAACACCCTCTCCTTTGTAGCGAATAAACCATAACAAAGCTGCCACGGGAAGGAGAATGTCACCGGCCGAGAGAGGTACACGAAGAGTGAGCTGAGACCTGCTGCGGTTGGCAGACTGCGAAGTCGAGACAGGAAATCACCCTCTCCTTTAGTAGAGGAGAGGTCATAAGGTAGCTGCCATGGAAAGAACTATGTGAACGGGCGCGGGAGATACACGGAGAGCGAGCTGCGACCTGCTGCAGTTGGCAGATCGCGAAGGGGAGAGAGGGATTCACCCTCTCATTCTGTAGAGGAGAGGCCATAGGGTAGCTGCCACGGAAAGAACCATGTCACCGGCCGAGGAAGGTGCACGGAGAGCGCGCTGCGACCTGCTACGGTTGCCAGGTTACGAAGTAGAGAAAGGAAAACGCCCTCTCATTCGGTAGAGGAGAGGCCATAAGGTAGCTGCCACGGCAACAACCATGTCACCGGCCGAGGAAGGTGCACGGAGAGCTCGCTTCGACCTGCTACGGTTGCCAGGTTACGAAGTAGAGAAAGGAAAACGCCCTCTCATTCGGTAGAGGAGAGGCCGAAAGGTAGCTGTCATGGGAACAACCATGTCACCAGCCGAGGAAGGTACTTGGAGAGTGAGCTGCGACCTGCTGCGGTTGGCAGATTGCGAAGTGGAGAGAAGGGAGCAGCCTCTTCTTTAGTATGGGAAAGGCCATTAGGTAGATGCCACGGGAAGAACCATGTCACCGGCCGAAGAAGGTACACGGAGTATGAGCTGCGACCTGCTGCGTTAGCAGGTTACAAAGTGGAGAAAGGAAAACACCCTCTCATTCGGTAGAGGAGAGGCCATAAGGTAGGTGCCACGGGAAGAACGACGTCACCGGCCGAGGAAGGTACTTGGAGAGCGAGCTGCGACCTGCTGCGGTTGTCAGGTTACGAAGTAGAGAAAGGAAAACACCCTCTCATTCGGTAGAGGCGAGGCCATAAGGTAGCTGCCACAGGAACATCCTTGTCACCAGCCGAGGAAGGTACACGGAGAGCGAGCTGCCACCTGCTGCGGTTGGCAGATTGCGAAGTGTAGAGAAGGGTTCACCCTCTCCTTTGGTAGGGGAAAGGCCGTTAGGTAGATGCTATGGGAAGAACCATGTCACCGGCCGAGGAAGGTACACAGAGAGCGAGCTGCGACCTGCTGCAGTTGTCAGGTTACGAAGTAGAGAAAGGAAAACACCCTGCCATTCGGTAGAGGAGAGGCTATCAGGTAGCTGCGACGGGAAGAACCATGTTACCGGCACAGAAAGGCACACAAAGAGCGAGCTGCGACCTGCTGCGGTTGGCAGGTTATGCAGTGGAGAAAGGAAAACACCCTTTTATTAGGTTGACGAGAGGCCATAAGATAGCTGCCACGGGAAGAACCATGAAACCGGCCGAGGAAGGTACACGGAGAGCGAGCTCCCACCTGCAGCGGTTGGCAGATTGCGAAGTGTAGAGAAGGGATCACCCTCTCCTTTATTAGGGGAAAGGCCGTTAGGTAGATGCAATGTTAAGAACCACGTCACCGGCCGAGGAAGGTACACGGAGAGCGAGCTGCGAACTGCTGCGGTTGTCGGGTTACGAAGTAGAGAAAGGAAAACACTCTCTCATTCGGTAGAGAGGCCATAAGGTAGCTGCCACGGGAAGAACCATGCCACCGGCAGAGGAAGGTACACGGAGAGAGAGCTGCTGCGGTTGTGAGGATAAGAAGTAGAGAAAGGAAAACACCCTCACATTCGGTAGAGGAGAGGATATAAGATAGCTGCCACGGGAAGAACCATGTCACCGGCTGAGGAAGGTACACGGAGAGCGCGCTGCGACCTGCTTCGGTTGTCGGGTTACGAAGTAGAGAAAGGAAAACACCCTCTCATTCTGTCGTGGAGAGGTCATAAGGTAGCTGCCACGGGAAGAACCATGCCACCGGCCGAGGAAGGTGCACGGAGATCGCGCTGCGACCTGCTGCGGTTGTCAGGTTACGAAGTAGAGAAAGGAAAACACCCTCTCATTCGGTAGAGGAGAGGCCATAAGGTAGATGCCACGGGAAGAACCATGTCACCGGCCGAGGAAGGTATACGGAGAACGAACTGCGACCTGCTGCGGTTGTCAGGTTACGAAGTGGAGAAAGGAAAACGCCCTTTCATTCGGTAGAGGAGAGGCCATAGGGTAGCTGCCAGGGGAAGAACCATGTCACCGGCCTAGAATGACACACGTAGAGCGAGCTGAGACCTGCTGCGGTTGGCAGGTTACGCTGTGGAGAAAGGAAAACACCCATTCATTAGGTAGAGGAGAGGCCATAAGGGAGCTGCAACGTAACGAACCATGTCACCGGCCGAGGAAGGTACACGGAGGGCGAGCTGCGATCTGCTGCGGTTTGTCAGGTTACGAAGTAGAGAAAGGAAAACATCCTCTCATTCGGTAGACGAGAGGACATAAGGTAGCTGCCACGGGAAGAACCATGTAACCGGCCGAGGAAGGTACGCGGAGAGCGAGCCGCGACCTGCTGCGGTTTTCAGGTTATGAAGTAGATAAAGGAAAACACCTTCTCATTCTGTAGAGGAGAGGCCATAGGGTAGCTGCCACGAGAAGAACCATGTCACGGGCCCAGGAAGGTGCACGGAGAGCGCGCTGCGACCTGCTGCGGTTGTCAGGTTACGAAATAGAGAAAGGAAAACACCCTCTCATTCGGTAGAAGAGAGGCCATAAGGTAGCTGTCACGGGAACAACATGTCACCGGCGGAGGAAGGTACATGGAGAGCGAGCTGCTACCTGCTGCGGTTGTCAGGTTACGAAGTAGAGAAAGGAAAATACCCTCTCATTCGGTAGAATAGAAGCCATAAGGTAGGGGGCACGGGAAGAACCATGTCACTGGCCGAGGAAGGTACACGGAGAGCGAGCTGCGACCTGCTGCGGTTGGCAGATTGCGAAGTGGAGAGAAGGGATCAGCCTCTCCTTTAGTATGGGAAAGGCAATTAGGTAGATGCCATGGGAAGAACCATGTCACCGGCCGAAGAAGGTACACGGAGTATGAGCTGTGACCTGCTGCGTTAGCAGGTTACGAAGTGGAGAAAGGAAAACACCCTCTCATTCGGTAGAAGAGAGGCTATAAGGTAGCTGTCAATGAAACAACCGTGTCACCGGCGGAGGAAGGTACATGGAGAGCGAGCTGCTACCTGCTGCGGGTGTCAGGTTACGAAGTAGAGAAAGGAAAACACCCTCTCATTCGGTAGAATAGAGGCCATAAGGTAGCTGCCACGGGAAGAACCATGCCACCGGCTGAGGAAGGTACACGGAGAGCGAGCTGCTGCGGTTTTGAGGATAAGAAGTGGAGAAAGGAAAACACCCTCTCATTCGGTAGAGGAGAGGCCATAAGGTAGCTGCCACGTGAAGAACCATGCCACCGGCCGAGGAAGGTACACGGAGAGCGAGCTGAGTCCTGCTGCGGTTGTCAGGTTACGACGTAGAGAAAGAAAAACACCCTCTCGTTCGGTAGAGGAAAGGCCATAAGGTCGCTGCGATGGGAAGAACCATGTCACCAGCCAAGGAAGGTACACGGAGAGCGAGCTCCCACCTGCAGCGGTTGGCAGATTGCGAAGTATAGAGAAGGGATCACCCTCTCCTTTATTAGGGGAAAGGCCGTTAGGTAATGCAATGTGAAGAACCACGTCACCGGCCGAGGAATGTACATGGAGAGCGAGCTGCTAGCTGCTGCGGTTGACAGGTTACGAAGTAGAGAAAGGAAAACACCCTCTCATTCGGTAGAGGAGAGGCCATAAGGTAGCTGCCACATGAAGAACCATGCCACCGGCCGAGGAAGATACATGGAGAGTGAGCTGCGACCTGCTGCGGTAGTCAGGTTACGAAGTAGAGAAAGGAAAACACCGTCTCTTTCGGTAGAGGATACGCCATAAGGTAGCTGCCACGGGAAGAACCATGTCACCGGACCAGGAAGGTGCACGGAGAGCGCACTGCGACCTGCTGCGGTTGTCAGGTTATGAAGTAGAGAACGGAAAACACCCTCTCATTCGGTAGAAGAGAGGCCATAAGGTAGCTGTCACGGGAACAACCATGTCACCGGCGGAGGAAGGTACATGGAGAGCGAGCTGCTACCTGCAGCGGTTGTCAGGTTACGAAGTAGAGAAAAGAAAATACCCTCTCATTCGGTAGAATAGAGGCCATAAGGTAGGGGCCATGGGAAGAACCATGTCACTGGTTGAGGAAGGTACACGGAGAGCGAGCTGCGACCTGCTGCGGTTGGCAGAATGCGAAGTGGAAAGAAGGGATCAGCTTCTCCTTTAGTATGGGAAAGGCCATTAGGTAGATGCCACGGGAAGAACCATGTCACCGGCCGAGGAAGGTATACGGGAAACGAGCTGCGAGCTGCTGCGGTTGACAGGTTACGAAGTAGAGAAAGAAAAACGCCCTCTCATTCGGTAGAGGAGAAGCCTTAGTGTAGCTGCCACGGGAGCAACCATGTCACCGGCGGAGGAAGGTACATGGAGAAAGAACTGCGACCTGCTGCGGTTGTCAGGTTACGAAGTAGAGAAAGGAAAACACCCTCTCATTCGGTAGAATAGAGGCCATAAGGTAGGGGCCACTGGAAAAACCATGTCACCGGTCGAGGAAGGTATACGGAGGGCGAGCTGCGACCTGCTGCGGTTGGCAGATTGCGAAGTGGAGAGAAGGGATCAGCCTCTCCTTTAGTATGGGAAAGGCCATTAGGTAGATGCCACGGGAAGAACCATGTCACCGGCCGAAGAAGGTACACGGAGTATGAGCTGTGACCTGCTGCGTTAGCAGGTTACGAAGTGGGGAAAGGAAAACACCCTCTCATTCGGTAGAAGAGAGGCCATAGGGTAGCTGCCACGGGAAGAACCTTGTCACACGCCGAGGAAGGTACATGGAGAGCGAGCTGCGACCTGCTGCGGTTGTCAGGTTATGAAGTAATGAAAGGAAAACACCCTCTCATTCTGTAGAGGAGAGGCCATGGGGTAGCTGCCACGGGAAGAACCATGTCACCGGCCGAGGAAGGTGCAAGGAGAGTGCGCTGCGACCTGCTGCGGTTGTCAGGTTACGAAGTGGAGAAAGGAAAACATCCTCTCATTCGGTAGACGAGAGACCATAAGGTAGCTGCCACGGGAAGAACCATGTCACCGGCCAAAGAAGGTACACGGAGAGCGCGCTGCAACCTGCTGCGGTGTTCAGGTTACGAAGTAGAGAAAGGAAAACACCCTCTCATTTGGTAGAGGAGAGGTCATAAGGTAGCTGCCACGGGAACAACCATGTCACCGGCACAGAAAGGCACACAAAGAGCGAGCTGCGACCTGCTGCGGTTGGCAGGTTATGCAGTGGAGAAAGGAACACACGCTTTTATTAGGTTGAGGAGAGGCCATAAGGTAGCTGCATATGGAAGAACCATGTCACCGGGCGAGGAAGGTACACGTAGAGGGAGCTGCGACCTGCTGCGGTTGTCAGGTTACGAAGTAGATAAAGGAAACCACCCTCTCATTCGGTAGAGGAGAGGCCATAAGGTAGCTGCCACGGGAAGAACCATGTCACCGGCCGAGGAAAGTACACGGTGTGCGAGCTGCGACCTGCTGTGGTTGTTATGTTACGAAGTAGAGAAAGGAAAGCACCCTCTCATTCGGTAGAGGAGAGGCCATAATGTAGCTGCCACGGGAAGAACCATGTCACCGGCCGAGGAGGGTACACAGAGAGCGAGCTGCGACCTGCTGCGGTTGTCAGGTTACGAAGTGGAGAAAGGAAAGCACCCTTTCATTCGGTAGAGGAGAGGCCGTAATGTAGCTGCCACGGGAAGAACCATGTCACCGGCCGAGGAGGGTACACAGAGAGCGAGCTGCGACCTACTGCGGTTGTCAGGTTACGAAGTAGAGAAAGAAAAGCACCCTTTCATTCGGTAGAGGAGAGGCCATAATGTAGCTCCCATGGGAAGAACCATGTCACCGGCCGAAGAAGGTACACGGAGTATGAGCTGCGACCTGCTGCGTTAGCAGGTTACGAAGTGGAGAAAGGAAAACACCCTCTCATTCAGTAGAGGAGAGGCCATAAGGTAGCTGCCACGGGAAGAACCATGTCACCGGCCGAGGAAAGTACACGGAGTGCGAGCTGCGACCTGCTGTGGTTACGAAGTAGAGAAAGGAAAACACCCTCACATTCGGTAGAGGAGAGGCCATGGGGTAGCTGCCACGGGAAGAACCATGTCATCGGCCTAGGGAGGTACACGGAGAGCGAGCTGCGACGTGTTGAGGTTGCCAGATTGCGAAGTGGAAAATTGAAATCACCATCTCCTTCAGTAAGGGAGAGGCCGTAAGGCAGCTGCAACCGGAAAAACAATGTCTCCTGCCGAGGGAGGTACACGAAAAGCAACCTGCTGCGGTTGGCATGTTGTGAAGTGGAGAGAGGAAAACACCCTGTCCTTTAATATGGGAGAGGTCATAAGGTAGCTGCCACGTGAAGAACCATGTCACCGGCCCAGAAAGGCACACAGAGAGCGAGCTGCGACATGCTGCGGTTGGCAGGTGACGCACTGGAGAAAGGAAACACCCTTTCATTAGGTACAGGAGAGGCCATAAGGTAGCTGCAACGGGAAGAACCTTGTCACTGGCCCAGAAAGGCACACAGAGAGCGAGCTGCGACCTGCTGCGGTTGGCAGGTTACGCAGTGGGGAAAGGAAAACATACTTTCATTACTAAGAGCAGAGGCCATACGGTAGCTGCAACGCGAGGAACCATGTCACCGGCCGAGGAAGGTGCACGCAGGGCGAGCTGCGACCTGCTGCGGTTGTCAGGTTACGAAGTGGAGAAAGGAAAACACCCTCTCATTTGGTAGAGGAGAGGCCATAAGGTAGCTGCCACGGGAACAACATGTCACCGGCAGAGGCAGGTACATGGAGAGCGAGCTGCGACCTGCTGCGGTTGTCAGGTTACGAACTATAGATAGCAAAACACCCTCTCATTCGGTAAAATAGAGGCCATAAGGTAGGGGCCACGGGAAGAACCATGTCACCGGCCGAGGAAGGTACTTGGAGAGCGAGCTGCGACCTGCTGCGGTTGGCAGATTGCGAAGTGGAGAGAAGGGAGCAGCCTCTTCTTTAGTATGGGAAAGGCCATTAGGTAGATGCCACGGTAAGAACCATGCCACCGGCCGAAGAAGGTACACGGAGTATGAGCTGCGACCTACTGCGTTAGCAGGTTACGAAGTGGAGAAAGGAAAACACCCTCTCATTCGGTAGAGGAGAGGCCATAAGGTAGGTGCCACGGGAAGAACGACGTCACCGGCCGAGGAAGGTACTTGGAGAGCGAGCTGCGACCTGCTGCGGTTGTCAGGTTACGAAGTAGAGAAAGGAAAACACCCTCTCATTCGGTAGAGGCGAGGCCATAAGGTAGCTGCCACAGGAACATCCTTGTCACCAGCCGAGGAAGGTACACGGAGAGCGAGCTGCCACCTGCTGCGGTTGGCAGATTGCGAAGTGTAGAGAAGGGTTCACCCTCTCCTTTGGTAGGGGAAAGGCCGTTAGGTAGATGCTATGGGAAGAACCATGTCACCGGCCGAGGAAGGTACACAGAGAGCGAGCTGCGACCTGCTGCAGTTGTCAGGTTACGAAGTAGAGAAAGGAAAACACCCTGCCATTCGGTAGAGGAGAGGCTATCAGGTAGCTGCGACGGGAAGAACCATGTTACCGGCACAGAAAGGCACACAAAGAGCGAGCTGCGACCTGCTGCGGTTGGCAGGTTATGCAGTGGAGAAAGGAAAACACCCTTTTATTAGGTTGACGAGAGGCCATAAGGTAGCTGCCACGTGAAGAACCATGTCACCGGCCGAGGAAGGTACACGGAGAGCGAGCTCCCACCTGCAGCGGTTGGCAGATTGGGAAGTGTAGAGAAGGGATCACCCTCTCGTTTATTAGGGGAAAGGTCGTTAGGTAGATGCAATGTTAAGAACCACGTCACCGGCCGAGGAAGGTACACGGAGAGCGAGCTGCGAACTGCTGCGGTTGTCGGGTTACGAAGTAGAGAAAGGAAAACACCCTCTCATTCGGTAGAGGAGAGGCCATAAGGTAGCTGCCACGGGAAGAACCATGCCACCGGCAGAGGAAGGTACACGGAGAGAGAGCTGCTGCGGTTGTGAGGATAAGAAGTAGAGAAAGGAAAACACCCTCACATTCGGTAGAGGAGAGGATATAAGATAGCTGCCACGGGAAGAACCATGTAACCGGCCGAGGAAGGTACACGGAGAGCGCGCTGCGACCTGCTGCGGTTGTCGGGCTACGAAGTAGAGAAAGGAAAACACCCTCTCATTCTGTCGTGGAGAGGTCATAAGGTAGCTGCCACGGGAAGAACCATGCCACCGGCCGAGGAAGGTGCACGGAGAGCGCGCTGCGACCTGCTGCGGTTGTCAGGTTACGAATTAGAGAAAGGAAAACACCCTCTCATTCGGTAGAGGAGAGGCCATAAGGTAGCCGTCACGGGAACAACCATGTCACCGGCCGCTTCTCCTTTAGTATGGGAAAGGCCATAAGGGAGCTGCAACGTAACGAACCATGTCACCGGCCGAGGAAGGTACACGGAGGGCGAGCTGCGATCTGCTGTGGTTGTCAGGTTACGAAGTAGAGAATGGAAAACACGCTCACATTCGGTAGAGGAGAGGCCATAAGATAGCTGCCACGGGAAGAACCATGTATAGCTGCCACGGGAAGAACCATGTAACCGGCCGAGGAAGGTACACTAAGAGCGCGCTGCTGCGGTTGTGAGGATAAGAAGTGGAGAAAGGAAAACACCCTCTCATTCGGTAGAGGAGAGGCCATAAGGTAGCTGCCACGTGAAGAACCATGTCACCGGCCGAGGAAGGTACACGGAGAGCGAGCTCCCACCTGCAGCGGTTGGCAGATTGCGAAGTGTAGAGAAGGGATCACCCTCTCCCTTATTAGGGGAAAGGCCGTTAGGTAGATGCAATGTTAAGAACCACGTCACCGGCCGAGGAAGGTAAACGGAGAGCGAGCTGCGAACTGCTGCGGTTGTCGGGTTACGAAGTAGAGAAAGGAAAACACTCTCTCATTCGGTAGAGAGGCCATAAGGTAGCTGCCACGGGAAGAACCATGCCACCGGCAGAGGAAGGTACACGGAGAGAGAGCTGCTGCGGTTGTGAGGATAAGAAGTAGAGAAAGGAAAACACCCTCACATTCGGTAGAGGAGAGGATATAAGATAGCTGCCACGGGAAGAACCATGTCACCGGCTGATTAAGGTACACGGAGAGTGCGCTGCGACCTGCTGCGGTTGTCGGGTCACGAAGTAGAGAAAGGAAAACACCCTCTCATTCTGTCGTGGAGAGGTCATAAGGTAGCTGCCACGGGAAGAACCATGCCACCGGCCGAGGAAGGTGCACGGAGATCGCGCTGCGACCTGCTGCGGTTGTCAGGTTACGAAGTAGAGAAAGGAAAACACCCTCTCATTCGGTAGAGGAGAGGCCATAAGGTAGATGCCACGGGAAGAACCATGTCACCGGCCGAGGAAGGTATACGGAGAACGAACTGCGACCTGCTGCGGTTGTCAGGTTACGAAGTGGAGAAAGGAAAACGCCCTTTCATTCGGTAGAGGAGAGGCCATAGGGTAGCTGCCAGGGGAAGAACCATGTCACGGGCCCAGGAAGGTGCTCGGAGAGCGCGCTGCGACCTGCTGCGGTTGGCAGGTTACGCTGTGGAGAAAGGAAAACACCCATTCATTAGGTAGAGGAGAGGCCATAAGGGAGCTGCAACGAACCATGTCACCGGCCGAGGAAGGTACACGGAGGGCGAGCTGCGATCTGCTGCGGTTTGTCAGGTTACGAAGTAGAGAAAGGAAAACATCCTCTCATTCGGTAGACGAGAGGACATAAGGTAGCTGCCACGGGAAGAACCATGTAACCGGCCGAGGAAGGTACGCGGAGAGCGAGCCGCGACCTGCTGCGGTTGTCAGGTTATGAAGTAGATAAAGGAAAACACCTTCTCATTCTGTAGAGGAGAGGCCATAGGGTAGCTGCCACGGGAAGAACCATGTCACGGGCCCAGGAAGGTGCACGGAGAGCGCGCTGCGACCTGCTGCGGTTGTCAGGTTACGAAATAGAGAAAGGAAAACACCCTCTCATTCGGTAGAAGAGAGGCCATAAGGTAGCTGTCACGGGAACAACATGTCACCGGCGGAGGAAGGTACATGGAGAGCGAGCTGCGACCTGCTGCGGTTGTCAGGTTACGAAGTAGAGAAAGGAAAACACCCTCTCATTCGGTAGAATAGAGGCCATAAGGTAGGGGGCACGGGAAGAACCATGTCACCGGCCGAGGAAGGTACTCGGAGAGCGAGCTGCGACCTGCTGCGGTTGGCAGATTGCGAAGTGGAGAGAAGGGAGCAGCCTCTCCTTTAGTATGGGAAAGGCCATTAGGTAGATGCCACGGGAAGAACCATGTCACCGGCCGAAGAAGGTACACGGAGTATGAGCTGCGACCTGCTGCGTTAGCAGGTTACGAAGTGGAGAAAGGAAAACACCCTCTCATTCGGTAGAGGAGAGGCCATAAGGTAGGTGCCACGGGAAGAACGACGTCACCGGCCGAGGAAGGTACTTGGAGAGCGAGCTGCGACCTGCTGCGGTTGTCAGGTTACGAAGTAGAGAAAGGAAAACACCCTCTCATTCGGTAGAGGCGAGGCCATAAGGTAGCTGCCACAGGAACATCCTTGTCACCAGCCGAGGAAGGTACACGGAGAGCGAGCTGCCACCTGCTGCGGTTGGCAGATTGCGAAGTGTAGAGAAGGGTTCACCCTCTCCTTTGGTAGGGGAAAGGCCGTTAGGTAGATGCTATGGGAAGAACCATGTCACCGGCCGAGGAAGGTACACAGAGAGCGAGCTGCGACCTGCTGCAGTTGTCAGGTTACGAAGTAGAGAAAGGAAAACACCCTGCCATTCGGTAGAGGAGAGGCTATCAGGTAGCTGCGACGGGAAGAACCATGTTACCGGCACAGAAAGGCACACAAAGAGCGAGCTGCGACCTGCTGCGGTTGGCAGGTTATGCAGTGGAGAAAGGAAAACACCCTTTTATTAGGTTGACGAGAGGCCATAAGGTAGCTGCCACGGGAAGAACCATGTCACCGGCCGAGGAAGGTACACGGAGAGCGAGCTCCCACCTGCAGCGGTTGGCAGATTGCGAAGTGTAGAGAAGGGATCACCCTCTCCTTTATTAGGGGAAAGGCCGTTAGGTAGATGCAATGTTAAGAACCACGTCACCGGCCGAGGAAGGTACACGGAGAGCGAGCTGCGAACTGCTGCGGTTGTCGGGTTACGAAGTAGAGAAAGGAAAACACTCTCTCATTCGGTAGAGAGGCCATAAGGTAGCTGCCACGGGAAGAACCATGCCACCGGCAGAGGAAGGTACACGGAGAGAGAGCTGCTGCGGTTGTGAGGATAAGAAGTAGAGAAAGGAAAACACCCTCACATTCGGTAGAGGAGAGGATATAAGATAGCTGCCACGGGAAGAACCATGTCACCGGCTGAGGAAGGTACACGGAGAGCGCGCTGCGACCTGCTTCGGTTGTCGGGTTACGAAGTAGAGAAAGGAAAACACCCTCTCATTCTGTCGTGGAGAGGTCATAAGGTAGCTGCCACGGGAAGAACCATGCCACCGGCCGAGGAAGGTGCACGGAGATCGCGCTGCGACCTGCTGCGGTTGTCAGGTTACGAAGTAGAGAAAGGAAAACACCCTCTCATTCGGTAGAGGAGAGGCCATAAGGTAGATGCCACGGGAAGAACCATGTCACCGGCCGAGGAAGGTATACGGAGAACGAACTGCGACCTGCTGCGGTTGTCAGGTTACGAAGTGGAGAAAGGAAAACGCCCTTTCATTCGGTAGAGGAGAGGCCATAGGGTAGCTGCCAGGGGAAGAACCATGTCACCGGCCTAGAATGACACACGTAGAGCGAGCTGAGACCTGCTGCGGTTGGCAGGTTACGCTGTGGAGAAAGGAAAACACCCATTCATTAGGTAGAGGAGAGGCCATAAGGGAGCTGCAACGTAACGAACCATGTCACCGGCCGAGGAAGGTACACGGAGGGCGAGCTGCGATCTGCTGCGGTTTGTCAGGTTACGAAGTAGAGAAAGGAAAACATCCTCTCATTCGGTAGACGAGAGGACATAAGGTAGCTGCCACGGGAAGAACCATGTAACCGGCCGAGGAAGGTACGCGGAGAGCGAGCCGCGACCTGCTGCGGTTTTCAGGTTATGAAGTAGATAAAGGAAAACACCTTCTCATTCTGTAGAGGAGAGGCCATAGGGTAGCTGCCACGAGAAGAACCATGTCACGGGCCCAGGAAGGTGCACGGAGAGCGCGCTGCGACCTGCTGCGGTTGTCAGGTTACGAAATAGAGAAAGGAAAACACCCTCTCATTCGGTAGAAGAGAGGCCATAAGGTAGCTGTCACGGGAACAACATGTCACCGGCGGAGGAAGGTACATGGAGAGCGAGCTGCTACCTGCTGCGGTTGTCAGGTTACGAAGTAGAGAAAGGAAAATACCCTCTCATTCGGTAGAATAGAAGCCATAAGGTAGGGGGCACGGGAAGAACCATGTCACTGGCCGAGGAAGGTACACGGAGAGCGAGCTGCGACCTGCTGCGGTTGGCAGATTGCGAAGTGGAGAGAAGGGATCAGCCTCTCCTTTAGTATGGGAAAGGCAATTAGGTAGATGCCATGGGAAGAACCATGTCACCGGCCGAAGAAGGTACACGGAGTATGAGCTGTGACCTGCTGCGTTAGCAGGTTACGAAGTGGAGAAAGGAAAACACCCTCTCATTCGGTAGAAGAGAGGCTATAAGGTAGCTGTCAATGAAACAACCGTGTCACCGGCGGAGGAAGGTACATGGAGAGCGAGCTGCTACCTGCTGCGGGTGTCAGGTTACGAAGTAGAGAAAGGAAAACACCCTCTCATTCGGTAGAATAGAGGCCATAAGGTAGCTGCCACGGGAAGAACCATGCCACCGGCTGAGGAAGGTACACGGAGAGCGAGCTGCTGCGGTTTTGAGGATAAGAAGTGGAGAAAGGAAAACACCCTCTCATTCGGTAGAGGAGAGGCCATAAGGTAGCTGCCACGTGAAGAACCATGCCACCGGCCGAGGAAGGTACACGGAGAGCGAGCTGAGTCCTGCTGCGGTTGTCAGGTTACGACGTAGAGAAAGAAAAACACCCTCTCGTTCGGTAGAGGAAAGGCCATAAGGTCGCTGCGATGGGAAGAACCATGTCACCAGCCAAGGAAGGTACACGGAGAGCGAGCTCCCACCTGCAGCGGTTGGCAGATTGCGAAGTATAGAGAAGGGATCACCCTCTCCTTTATTAGGGGAAAGGCCGTTAGGTAATGCAATGTGAAGAACCACGTCACCGGCCGAGGAATGTACATGGAGAGCGAGCTGCTAGCTGCTGCGGTTGACAGGTTACGAAGTAGAGAAAGGAAAACACCCTCTCATTCGGTAGAGGAGAGGCCATAAGGTAGCTGCCACATGAAGAACCATGCCACCGGCCGAGGAAGATACATGGAGAGTGAGCTGCGACCTGCTGCGGTAGTCAGGTTACGAAGTAGAGAAAGGAAAACACCGTCTCTTTCGGTAGAGGATACGCCATAAGGTAGCTGCCACGGGAAGAACCATGTCACCGGACCAGGAAGGTGCACGGAGAGCGCACTGCGACCTGCTGCGGTTGTCAGGTTATGAAGTAGAGAACGGAAAACACCCTCTCATTCGGTAGAAGAGAGGCCATAAGGTAGCTGTCACGGGAACAACCATGTCACCGGCGGAGGAAGGTACATGGAGAGCGAGCTGCTACCTGCAGCGGTTGTCAGGTTACGAAGTAGAGAAAAGAAAATACCCTCTCATTCGGTAGAATAGAGGCCATAAGGTAGGGGCCATGGGAAGAACCATGTCACTGGTTGAGGAAGGTACACGGAGAGCGAGCTGCGACCTGCTGCGGTTGGCAGAATGCGAAGTGGAAAGAAGGGATCAGCTTCTCCTTTAGTATGGGAAAGGCCATTAGGTAGATGCCACGGGAAGAACCATGTCACCGGCCGAGGAAGGTATACGGGAAACGAGCTGCGAGCTGCTGCGGTTGACAGGTTACGAAGTAGAGAAAGAAAAACGCCCTCTCATTCGGTAGAGGAGAAGCCTTAGTGTAGCTGCCACGGGAGCAACCATGTCACCGGCGGAGGAAGGTACATGGAGAAAGAACTGCGACCTGCTGCGGTTGTCAGGTTACGAAGTAGAGAAAGGAAAACACCCTCTCATTCGGTAGAATAGAGGCCATAAGGTAGGGGCCACTGGAAAAACCATGTCACCGGTCGAGGAAGGTATACGGAGGGCGAGCTGCGACCTGCTGCGGTTGGCAGATTGCGAAGTGGAGAGAAGGGATCAGCCTCTCCTTTAGTATGGGAAAGGCCATTAGGTAGATGCCACGGGAAGAACCATGTCACCGGCCGAAGAAGGTACACGGAGTATGAGCTGTGACCTGCTGCGTTAGCAGGTTACGAAGTGGGGAAAGGAAAACACCCTCTCATTCGGTAGAAGAGAGGCCATAGGGTAGCTGCCACGGGAAGAACCTTGTCACACGGCCGAGGAAGGTACATGGAGAGCGAGCTGCGACCTGCTGCGGTTGTCAGGTTATGAAGTAATGAAAGGAAAACACCCTCTCATTCTGTAGAGGAGAGGCCATGGGGTAGCTGCCACGGGAAGAACCATGTCACCGGCCGAGGAAGGTGCACGGAGAGTGCGCTGCGACCTGCTGCGGTTGTCAGGTTACGAAGTGGAGAAAGGAAAACATCCTCTCATTCGGTAGACGAGAGACCATAAGGTAGCTGCCACGGGAAGAACCATGTCACCGGCCAAAGAAGGTACACGGAGAGCGCGCTGCAACCTGCTGCGGTGTTCAGGTTACGAAGTAGAGAAAGGAAAACACCCTCTCATTTGGTAGAGGAGAGGTCATAAGGTAGCTGCCACGGGAACAACCATGTCACCGGCACAGAAAGGCACACAAAGAGCGAGCTGCGACCTGCTGCGGTTGGCAGGTTATGCAGTGGAGAAAGGAACACACGCTTTTATTAGGTTGAGGAGAGGCCATAAGGTAGCTGCATATGGAAGAACCATGTCACCGGGCGAGGAAGGTACACGTAGAGGGAGCTGCGACCTGCTGCGGTTGTCAGGTTACGAAGTAGATAAAGGAAACCACCCTCTCATTCGGTAGAGGAGAGGCCATAAGGTAGCTGCCACGGGAAGAACCATGTCACCGGCCGAGGAAAGTACACGGTGTGCGAGCTGCGACCTGCTGTGGTTGTTATGTTACGAAGTAGAGAAAGGAAAGCACCCTCTCATTCGGTAGAGGAGAGGCCATAATGTAGCTGCCACGGGAAGAACCATGTCACCGGCCGAGGAGGGTACACAGAGAGCGAGCTGCGACCTGCTGCGGTTGTCAGGTTACGAAGTGGAGAAAGGAAAGCACCCTTTCATTCGGTAGAGGAGAGGCCGTAATGTAGCTGCCACGGGAAGAACCATGTCACCGGCCGAGGAGGGTACACAGAGAGCGAGCTGCGACCTACTGCGGTTGTCAGGTTACGAAGTAGAGAAAGAAAAGCACCCTTTCATTCGGTAGAGGAGAGGCCATAATGTAGCTCCCATGGGAAGAACCATGTCACCGGCCGAAGAAGGTACACGGAGTATGAGCTGCGACCTGCTGCGTTAGCAGGTTACGAAGTGGAGAAAGGAAAACACCCTCTCATTCAGTAGAGGAGAGGCCATAAGGTAGCTGCCACGGGAAGAACCATGTCACCGGCCGAGGAAAGTACACGGAGTGCGAGCTGCGACCTGCTGTGGTTACGAAGTAGAGAAAGGAAAACACCCTCACATTCGGTAGAGGAGAGGCCATGGGGTAGCTGCCACGGGAAGAACCATGTCATCGGCCTAGGGAGGTACACGGAGAGCGAGCTGCGACGTGTTGAGGTTGCCAGATTGCGAAGTGGAAAATTGAAATCACCATCTCCTTCAGTAAGGGAGAGGCCGTAAGGCAGCTGCAACCGGAAAAACAATGTCTCCTGCCGAGGGAGGTACACGAAAAGCAACCTGCTGCGGTTGGCATGTTGTGAAGTGGAGAGAGGAAAACACCCTGTCCTTTAATATGGGAGAGGTCATAAGGTAGCTGCCACGGGAAGAACCATGTCACCGGCCCAGAAAGGCACACAGAGAGCGAGCTGCGACATGCTGCGGTTGGCAGGTGACGCACTGGAGAAAGGAAACACCCTTTCATTAGGTACAGGAGAGGCCATAAGGTAGCTGCAACGGGAAGAACCTTGTCACTGGCCCAGAAAGGCACACAGAGAGCGAGCTGCGACCTGCTGCGGTTGGCAGGTTACGCAGTGGGGAAAGGAAAACATACTTTCATTACTAAGAGCAGAGGCCATACGGTAGCTGCAACGCGAGGAACCATGTCACCGGCCGAGGAAGGTGCACGCAGGGCGAGCTGCGACCTGCTGCGGTTGTCAGGTTACGAAGTGGAGAAAGGAAAACACCCTCTCATTTGGTAGAGGAGAGGCCATAAGGTAGCTGCCACGGGAACAACATGTCACCGGCAGAGGCAGGTACATGGAGAGCGAGCTGCGACCTGCTGCGGTTGTCAGGTTACGAACTATAGATAGCAAAACACCCTCTCATTCGGTAAAATAGAGGCCATAAGGTAGGGGCCACGGGAAGAACCATGTCACCGGCCGAGGAAGGTACTTGGAGAGCGAGCTGCGACCTGCTGCGGTTGGCAGATTGCGAAGTGGAGAGAAGGGAGCAGCCTCTTCTTTAGTATGGGAAAGGCCATTAGGTAGATGCCACGGTAAGAACCATGCCACCGGCCGAAGAAGGTACACGGAGTATGAGCTGCGACCTACTGCGTTAGCAGGTTACGAAGTGGAGAAAGGAAAACACCCTCTCATTCGGTAGAGGAGAGGCCATAAGGTAGGTGCCACGGGAAGAACGACGTCACCGGCCGAGGAAGGTACTTGGAGAGCGAGCTGCGACCTGCTGCGGTTGTCAGGTTACGAAGTAGAGAAAGGAAAACACCCTCTCATTCGGTAGAGGCGAGGCCATAAGGTAGCTGCCACAGGAACATCCTTGTCACCAGCCGAGGAAGGTACACGGAGAGCGAGCTGCCACCTGCTGCGGTTGGCAGATTGCGAAGTGTAGAGAAGGGTTCACCCTCTCCTTTGGTAGGGGAAAGGCCGTTAGGTAGATGCTATGGGAAGAACCATGTCACCGGCCGAGGAAGGTACACAGAGAGCGAGCTGCGACCTGCTGCAGTTGTCAGGTTACGAAGTAGAGAAAGGAAAACACCCTGCCATTCGGTAGAGGAGAGGCTATCAGGTAGCTGCGACGGGAAGAACCATGTTACCGGCACAGAAAGGCACACAAAGAGCGAGCTGCGACCTGCTGCGGTTGGCAGGTTATGCAGTGGAGAAAGGAAAACACCCTTTTATTAGGTTGACGAGAGGCCATAAGGTAGCTGCCACGTGAAGAACCATGTCACCGGCCGAGGAAGGTACACGGAGAGCGAGCTCCCACCTGCAGCGGTTGGCAGATTGGGAAGTGTAGAGAAGGGATCACCCTCTCGTTTATTAGGGGAAAGGTCGTTAGGTAGATGCAATGTTAAGAACCACGTCACCGGCCGAGGAAGGTACACGGAGAGCGAGCTGCGAACTGCTGCGGTTGTCGGGTTACGAAGTAGAGAAAGGAAAACACCCTCTCATTCGGTAGAGGAGAGGCCATAAGGTAGCTGCCACGGGAAGAACCATGCCACCGGCAGAGGAAGGTACACGGAGAGAGAGCTGCTGCGGTTGTGAGGATAAGAAGTAGAGAAAGGAAAACACCCTCACATTCGGTAGAGGAGAGGATATAAGATAGCTGCCACGGGAAGAACCATGTCACCGGCCGAGGAAGGTACACGGAGAGCGCGCTGCGACCTGCTGCGGTTGTCGGGTTACGAAGTAGAGAAAGGAAAACACCCTCTCATTCTGTCGTGGAGAGGTCATAAGGTAGCTGCCACGGGAAGAACCATGCCACCGGCCGAGGAAGGTGCACGGAGAGCGCGCTGCGACCTGCTGCGGTTGTCAGGTTACGAAGTAGAGAAAGGAAGACACCCTCTCATTCGGTAGAGGAGAGGCCATAAGGTAGCCGTCACGGGAACAACCATGTCACCGGCCGCTTCTCCTTTAGTATGGGAAAGGCCATTAGGTAGATGCCACGGGAACGAACCATGTCACCGGCCGAGGAAGGTATACTGAGAACGAACTGCGACCTGCTGCGGTTGTCAGGTTACGAAGTGGAGAAAGGAAAAACCCTTTCATTCGGTAGAGGAGAGGCCATAAGGTAGCTGCTACGTGAAGAACCATGTCACCGGCCGAGGAAGGTACATAGAGAGCGAGCTACGACCTGCTGCGGTTGTCAGGTTACGAAGTAGAGAAAGGAAAACACTCCTCTCATTCGGTAGGAGAGGCCATAAGGTAGCTGCCACGGGAAGAACCATGTCACCGGCCGGGGAAGGTGCATGGAGAGTGCGCTGCGACCTGCTGCGGTTGTCGGGTTACGAAGTAGAGAAAGGAAAACACCCTCTCATTCTGTCGTGGAGAGGTCATAAGGTAGCTGCCACGGGAAGAACCATGCCACCGGCCGAGGAAGGTGCACGGAGATCGCGCTGCGACCTGCTGCGGTTGTCAGGTTACGAAGTAGAGAAAGGAAAACACCCTCTCATTCGGTAGAGGAGAGGCCATAAGGTAGATGCCACGGGAAGAACCATGTCACCGGCCGAGGAAGGTATACGGAGAACGAACTGCGACCTGCTGCGGTTGTCAGGTTACGAAGTGGAGAAAGGAAAACGCCCTTTCATTCGGTAGAGGAGAGGCCATAGGGTAGCTGCCAGGGGAAGAACCATGTCACCGGCCCAGAAGGTACACGGAGAGCGAGCTGCGACCTGCTGCGGTTGGCAGGTTACGCTGTGGAGAAAGGAAAACACCCATTCATTAGGTAGAGGAGAGGCCATAAGGGAGCTGCCACGGAACGAACCATGTCACCGGCCGAGGAAGGTACACGGAGGGCGAGCTGCGATCTGCTGCGGTTTGTCAGGTTACGAAGTAGAGAAAGGAAAACATCCTCTCATTCGGTAGACGAGAGGACATAAGGTAGCTGCCACGGGAAGAACCATGTAACCGGCCGAGGAAGGTACGCGGAGAGCGAGCCGCGACCTGCTGCGGTTGTCAGGTTATGAAGTAGATAAAGGAAAACACCTTCTCATTCTGTAGAGGAGAGGCCATAGGGTAGCTGCCACGGGAAGAACCATGTCACGGGCCCAGGAAGGTGCACGGAGAGCGCGCTGCGACCTGCTGCGGTTGTCAGGTTACGAAATAGAGAAAGGAAAACACCCTCTCATTCGGTAGAAGAGAGGCCATAAGGTAGCTGTCACGGGAACAACATGTCACCGGCGGAGGAAGGTACATGGAGAGCGAGCTGCTACCTGCTGCGGTTGTCAGGTTACGAAGTAGAGAAAGGAAAATACCCTCTCATTCGGTAGAATAGAAGCCATAAGGTAGGGGGCACGGGAAGAACCATGTCACTGGCCGAGGAAGGTACACGGAGAGCGAGCTGCACCTGCTGCGGTTGGCAGATTGCGAAGTGGAGAGAAGGGATCAGCCTCTCCTTTAGTATGGGAAAGGCAATTAGGTAGATGCCATGGGAAGAACCATGTCACCGGCCGAAGAAGGTACACGGAGTATCGAGCTGTGACCTGCTGCGTTAGCAGGTTACGAAGTGGAGAAAGGAAAACACCCTCTCCATTCGGTAGAAGAGAGGCTATAAGGTAGCTGTCAATGAAACAACCATGTCACCGGCGGAGGAAGGTACATGGAGAGCGAGCTGCTACCTGCTGCGGGTGTCAGGTTACGAAGTAGAGAAAGGAAAACACCCTCTCATTCGGTAGAATAGAGGCCATAAGGTAGCTGCCACGGGAAGAACCATGCCATCGGCTGAGGAAGGTACACGGAGAGCGAGCGGCTGCGGTTGTGAGGATAAGAAGTGGAGAAAGGAAAACACCCTCTCATTCGGTAGAGGAGAGGCCATAAGGTAGCTGCCACGTGAAGAACCATGTCACCGGCCGAGGAAGGTACACGGAGAGCGAGCTGCGTCCTGCTGCGGTTGTCAGGTTACGACGTAGAGAAAGGAAAACACCCTCTCGTTCGGTAGAGGAAAGGCCATAAGGTAGCTGCGATGGGAAGAACCATGTCACCAGCCGAGGAAGGTACACGGAGAGCGAGCTCCCACCTGCAGCGGTTGGCAGATTGCGAAGTATAGAGAAGGGATCACCCTCCCCTTTATTAGGGGAAAGGCCGTCAGGTAGATGCAATGTGAAGAACCACGTCACCGGCCGAGGAATGTACACGGAGAGCGAGCTGCTAGCTGCTGCGGTTGACAGGTTACGAAGTAGAGAAAGGAAAACGCCCTCTCATTCAGTAGAGGAGAGCCATAAGGTAGCTGCCACGGGAAGAACCATGTTACCAGCCTAGGGAGGTACACGGAGAGCGAGCTGCGACCTCTTGAAGTTGCCAGATTGAGAAGTGGAGAATTGAAATCACCCTCTCCTTTAGTAAGGGAGAAGCCGTAAGGCAGCTGCATCCGGAAAAACAATGTCTCCTGCCGAGGGAGGTACACGAAAAGCAACCTGCTGCGGTTGGCATGTTGTGAAGTGGAGAGAGGAAAACACCCTCTCCTTTAATATGGGAGAGGTCATAAGGTAGCTGCCACGGGAAGAACCATGTCACCGGCCCAGAAAGGCGCACAGAGAGCGAGCTGCGACCTGCTGCGGTTGACAGGTTACGAAGTGGAGAACGGAAAGCACCCTTTCATTCGGTAGAGCAGAGGCTCTAAGGTAGCTCCCACGGGAAGAACCATGTCACCGGCCGAAGAAGGTACACGGAGTATGAGCTGCGACTTGCTGCGTTAGCTGGTTACGAAGTGGAGAAAGGAAACACCCTCTCCTTCGGCAGACGAGAGGCCATAAGGTAGCTGCCACGGGAAGAACCATGTCACCGGCCGAAGAAGGTACACGGAGTATGAGCTGCGACATGCTGCGGTTAGCAGGTTACGAAGTGGAGAGAAGGAAAACATACTTCTCATTCGGTACAGGAGAGGCCATAAGGTAGCTGCCACGGGAAGGGCCATGTCACCGGCCGAGGAAAGTACACGGGAGTGCGAGCTGCGACCTGCTGTGGTTGTCAGGTTACGAAGTAGAGAAAGGAAAACACCCTCTCATTCGGTAGAGGAGAGGCCTATAAGAGTAGCTGCCACGGGAAGCAACCATGTCACCGGCCGAGGAAGGTACACGGAGAGCGCGCTGCGACCTGCTGCGGTTGTCGGGTTACGAAGTAGAGAAAGGAAAACACCCTCTCATTCGGTAGAGGAGAGGCCATAAGGTAGCCGTCACGGGAACAACCATGTCACCGGCCGCTTCTCCTTTAGTATGGGAAAGGCCATTAGGTAGATGCCACGGGAAGAACCATGTCACCGGCCGAGGAAGGTACACGGAGTACGAGCTGCGACCTGCTGCGGTTAGCAGGTTACGAAGTGGAGAAAGGAAAACACCCTCTCATTCGGTAGAGGAGAGGCCATTAGGGTAGCTGCCACGGGAAGAACCATTGTCACCGGCCGAGGAAGGTACACGGAGAGCGAGCTGCGACCTGCTGCGGTTGTCAGGTTACGAAGTAGATGAAAGGAAAACACCCTCTCATTCTGTAGAGGAGAGGCCATAAGGTAGCTGCCACGGGAAGAACCATGTCACCGGCCAGAAAGGACACGAGAGCGAGCTGGACCTGCTGCGGTTGCAGGTTACGCGTGGAGAAAGGAAAACACCCTAATTGGTAGAGGAGAGGCCATAAGGAGCTGCACGAAGAACCATTCACCGGCCGGGAAGGTACACGAGGCGAGCTGCGACCTGCTGCGGTTGTCAGGTTACGAAGTAGAGAAAGGAAAACACCCTCTCATTCGGTAGAGGAGAGGCCATAAGGTAGCTGCCACGGGAAGAACCATGTCACCGGCCGAGGAAGGTACACGGAGAGCGAGCTGCGACCTGCTGCGGTTAGTCAGGTTACGAAGTAGAGAAAGGAAAACACCCTCTCATTCGGTAGAGGAGAGGCCATAAGGTAGCTGCCACGGGAAGAACCATGTCACCGGCCAGAAAGGCACACGGAGAGCGAGCTGCGACCTGCTGCGGTTGGCAGGTTACGCAGTGGAGAAAGGAAAACACCCTTTAATTAGGTAGAGGAGAGGCCATAAGGTAGCTGCAACGGAAGAACCATGTCACCGGCCGAGGAAGGTACACGTAGAGGCGAGCTGCGACCTGCTGCGGTTGTCAGGTTACGAAGTAGAGAAAGGAAAACACCCTCTCATTCGGTAGAGGAGAGGCCATAAGGTAGCTGCCACGGGAAGAACCATGCCACCGGCCGAGGAAGGTACATGGAGAGCGAGCTGCGACCTGCTGCGGTTGTCAGGTTACGAAGTAGAGAAAGGAAAACACCCCTCTCATTCGGTAGAGGAGAGGCCATAAGGTAGCTGCCACGGGAAGAACCATGCCACCGGCCGAGGAAGGTACATGGAGAGCGAGCTGCGACCTGCTGCGGTTGTCAGGTTACGAAGTAGAGAAAGGAAAACACCCTCTCATTCGGTAGAGGAGAGGCCATAAGGTAGCTGCCACGGGAAGAACCATGCCACCGGCCGAGGAAGGTACATGGAGAGCGAGCTGCGACCTGCTGCGGTTGTCAGGTTACGAAGTAGAGAAAGGAAAACACCCTCTCATTCGGTAGAGGAGAGGCCATAAGGTAGCTGCCACGGGAAGAACCATGCCACCGGCCGAGGAAGGTACATGGAGAGCGAGCTGCGACCTGCTGCGGTTGTCAGGTTACGAAGTAGAGAAAGGAAAACACCCCTCTCATTCGGTAGAGGAGAGGCCATAAGGTAGCTGCCACGGGAAGAACCATGCCACCGGCCGAGGAAGGTACATCGAGAGCGAGCTGCGACCTGCTGCGGTGTCAGGTTACGAAGTAGAGAAAGGAAAACACCCTCTCATTCGGTAGAGGAGAGGCCATAAGGTAGCTGCCACGGGAAGAACCATGTCACCGGCCGAGGAAGGTACACGGAGAGCGAGCTGCGACCTGCTGCGGTTGTCAGGTTACGAAGTAGAGAAAGGAAAACACCCTCTCATTCGGTAGAGGAGAGGCCATAAGGTAGCTGCCACGGGAAGAACCATGTCACCGGCCGAGGAAGGTACACGGAGAGCGAGCTGCGACCTGCTGCGGTTGTCAGGTTACGAAGTAGAGAAAGGAAAACACCCTCTCATTCGGTAGAGGAGAGGCCATAAGGTAGCTGCCACGGGAAGAACCATGTCACCGGCCGAGGAAGGTACACGGAGAGCGAGCTGCGACCTGCTGCGGTTGCAGGTTACGAAGTGGAGAAAGGAAACACCCTCTCATTCGGTAGAGGAGAGGCCATAAGGTAGCTGCCACGGGAAGAACCATGTCACCGGCCGAGGAAAGTACTCGGAGTGCGAGCTGCGACCTGCTGTGGTTGTCAGGTTACGAAGTAGAGAAAGGAAAACACCCTCACATTCGGTAGAGGAGAGGCCATGGGGTAGCTGCCACGGGAAGAACCATCTCACCGGCCGAGGAAGGTGCACGGAGAGCGAGCTGCGACCTGCTGCGGTTGTCAGGTTACGAAGTGGAGAAAGGAAAACACCCTCTCATTCGGTAGAGGAGAGGCCATAAGGTAGCTGCCACGGGAACAACCATGTCACCGGCCGAGGAAGGTACATGGAGAGCGAGCTGCGACCTGCTGCGGTTGTCAGGTTACGAAGTAGAGAAAGGAAAACACCCTCTCATTCGGTAGAGGAGAGGCCATAAGGTAGCTGCCACGGGAAGAACCATCTCACCGGCCGAGGAAGGTGCACGGAGAGCGAGCTGCGACCTGCTGCGGTTGTCAGGTTAAGAAGTAGAGAAAGGAAAACACCCCTCTCATTCGGTAGAGGAGAGGCCATAAGGTAGCTGCCACGGGAAAAACTATGCCACCGGCCGAGGAAGGTACATGGACAGCAAGCTGCGACCTGCTGCGGTTGTCAGGTTATGAAGTAGAGAAAGGAAAGCACCCTCTCATTCTGTAGAGGAGAGGCCGTAGGGTAGCTGCCACGGGAAGAACCATGTCATCGGCCGAGGAAGGTACACGGAGAGCGAGCTGCTACCTGCTGCGGTTGTAGGTTACGAATTGAAGAAAGGAAAACACACTTTCATTCGGTAGAGGAGAGGCCATAAGGTAGCTGCCACGGGAAGAACCATGTCACTGGCCCAGAAAGGCACACAGAGAGCGAGCTGCAACCTGCTGCGGTTGGCAGATTGCGAAGTGGATAAAGGAAAACACCCTTTCATTAGGTAAAGGAGAGACCATACGGTAGCTGGAACGCGAAGAACCATGTCACCGGCGGAGGAAGGTACATGAAGAGCGAGCTGCGACCTGCTGCGGTTGTCAGATTACGAAGTGGAGAAAGGAAAACACCCTTTCATTCGGTAGAGGAGAGGCCATAAGGTAGCTGCCACGGGAAGAACCTTGTCACTGGCCCAGAAAGGCACACAGAGGGCGAGCTGCCACCTGCTGCGGTTGGCAGGTTACGCAGTGGAGAAAGGAAAACACCCATTCATTAGGTAGAGGAGAGGCCATAAGGGAGCTGCAACGTAAAGAACCATGTCACCGGCCGAGGAAGGTACACGGAGAGCGAGCTGCGACCTGCTGCGGTTTGTCAGGTTAGGAAGTAGAGGAAGGAAAACATCCTCTCATTCGGTAGACGAGAGGCCATAAGGTAGCTGCCACGGGAAGAAACATGTCACCGGCAGAGGTCGGTACATGGAGAGCGAGCTACGACATGCTGCGGTTGTCAGGTTACGAAGTAGAGAAAAGAAAACACCCCTCTCATTCGGTAGAGGAGAGGCCATAAGGTAGCTGCCACTGTAAGAACCATGTCACCGGCCGAGGAAGGTGCATGGAGAGTGCGCTGCGACCTGCTGCGGTTGTCAGGTTACGAACTATAGAAAGGAAAACACCCCTCTCATTCGGTAGAGGAGAGGCCATAAGGTAGCTGCCACGGGAAGAACCATGCCACCGGCGGAGGAAGGTACATGGAGAGCGAGCTGCTACCTGCAGCGGTTGTCAGGCTACGAAGTAGAGAAAGGAAAACACCCTCTCATTCGGTAGAATAGAGGCCATAAGGTAGGGGCCACGGGAAGAACCATGTCACCGGCCGAGGAAGGTACACGGAGAGCGCGCTGCTGCGGTTGTGAGGATAAGAAGTGGAGAAAGGAAAACACCCTCTCATTCGGTAGAGGAGAGGCCATAAGGTAGCTGCCACGTAAAGAACGATGTCACCGGACGAGAAAGGTACACGGAGAGCCAGCTCCCTCCTGCAGCGATTGGCAGATTGCGAAGTGTAGAGAAGGGATTACCCTGTTCTTTATTAGGGGAAAGGCCGTTAGGTAGATGCAATGTTAAGAACCACGTCACCGGCCGAGGAAGGTACACGGAGAGCGAGCTGCGAACTGCTGCGGTTGTCGGGTTACGAAGTAGAGAAAAGAAAACACCCTCTCATTCGGTAGAGAGGCCATAAGGTAGCTGCCACGGGAAGAACCATGGCACCGGCTGAGGAAGGTACACGGAGAGCGAGCTGCTGCGGTTGTGAGGATAAGAAGTGGAGAAAGTAAAACACCCTTTTATTAGGTTGAGGAGAGGCCATAAGGTAGCTGCATATGGAAGAACCATGTCACCGGCCGAGGAAGGTACACGGAGAGCGAGCTCCCACCTGCAGCGGTTGGCAGATTGCGAAGTGTAGAGAAGGGATCACCCCCTCCTTTAGTAGGGAAAGGCCGTTAGGTAGATGCAATGGGAAGAACCACGTCACCGGCCGAGGAAGGTACACGGAGAGCGAGCTGCGAGCTGCTGCGGTTGACAGGTTACGAAATAGAGAAGGAAAAACGCCCTCTCATTCAGTAGAGAAGCCATAATGTAGCTGCCACGGGAAGAACCATGTTACCGGTCTAGGAAGGTACATGGAGAGCGAGCTGCGACCTTTTGATGTTGCCAGATTGCGAAGTGGTGAATTGAAATCAACCTCTCCATTAGTAAGGGAGAGGCCGTAAGGCAGCTGCATCCGGAAAAACAATATCTCCTGCCGAGGGAGGTACACGAAAAGCAACCTGCTGCGGATGGCATGTTGTGATGTGGAGAGAGGAAAACACCCTCTCCTTTAATATGGGAGAGGTCATAAGGTAGCTGCCACGGGAAGAACCATGTCACCGGCCCAGAAAGGCACACAGAGAGCGAGCTGCGACCTACTGTGGTTGACAGGTTACACAGTGGAGAAAGGAAAACACCCTCACATTCGGTAGAGGAGAGGATATAAGATAGCTGCCACGGGAAGAACCATGTCACCGGCCGAGGAAGGAACACGGAGAGCGCGCTGCGACCTGCTGCGGTTGTCGGGTTACGAAGTAGAGAAAGGAAAACACCCTCACATTCGGTAGAGGAGAGGATATAAGATAGCTGCCACGGGAAGAACCATGCCACCGGCCGAGGAAGGTGCACGGAGAGCGCGCTGCGACCTGCTGCGGTTGTCAGATAATGAAGGAGAGAAAGGAAAACACCCTCTCATTCGGTAGAGGAGAGGCCATAAGGTAGCCGTCACGGGAACAACCATGTCACCGGCCGCTTCTCCTTTAGTATGGGAAAGGCCATTAGGTAGATGCCACGGGAAGAACCATGTCACCGGCCGAGGAAGGTATACTGAGAACGAACTGCGACCTGCTGCGGTTGTCAGGTTACGAAGTGGAGAAAGGAAAACGCCCTATCATTCGGTAGAGGAGAGGCCATAAAGTAGCTGCCACGGGAAGAACCAATTCATCGACCGAGGAAGGTACACGGAGAGCGAGCTGCGACCTGCTGCGGTTTTCAGGTTACGATGTGGAGAAAGGAAAACACCCTTTCATTCGGTAGAGGAGAGGCCATAAGGTAGCTGCTACGGGAAGAACCATGTCACCGGCCGAGGAAGGTACATGGAGAGCGAGCTACGACCTGCTGCGGTTGTCAGGTTACGAAGTAGAGAAATGAAAACACCCCTCTAATTCGGTAGAGGAGAGGCCATAAGGTAGCTGCCACGGGAAGAACCATGTCACCGGCCGGGGAAGGTGCATGGAGAGTGCGCTGCGACCTGCTGCGGTTCTCAGGTTACGAAGTAGAGAAAGGAAAACACCCCTCTCATTTGGTAGAGGAGAGGTCATAAGGTAGCTGCCACGGGAACAACCATGTCACCGGCACAGAAAGGCACACAAAGAGCGAGCTGCGACCTGCTGCGGTTGGCAGGCTGTGCAGTAGAGAAAGGAACACACGCTTTTATTAGGTTGAGGAGAGGCCATAAGGTAGCTGCATATGGAAGAACCATGTCACCGGGCGAGGAAGGTACACGTAGAGGGAGCTGCGACCTGCTGCGGTTGTCAGGTTACGAAGTAGATAAAGGAAAACACCCTCTCATTCGGTAGAGGAGAGGCCATAAGGTAGCTGCCACGGGAAGAACCATGTCACCGGCCGAGGAAAGTACACGGTGTGCGAGCTGCGACCTGCTGTGGTTGTCATGTTACGAAGTAGAGAAAGGAAAGCACCCTCTCATTCGGTAGAGGAGAGGCCATAATGTAGCTGCCACGGGAAGAACCATGTCACCGGCCGAGGAGGGTACACAGAGAGCGAGCTGCGACCTGCTGCGGTTGTCAGGTTACGAAGTGGAGAAAGGAAAGCACCCTTTCATTCGGTAGAGGAGAGGCCGTAATGTAGCTGCCACGGGAAGAACCATGTCACCGGCCGAGGAGGGTACACAGAGAGCGAGCTGCGACCTACTGCGGTTGTCAGGTTACGAAGTAGAGAAAGAAAAGCACCCTTTCATTCTGTAGAGGAGAGGCCATAATGTAGCTCCCATGGGAAGAACCATGTCACCGGCCGAAGAAGGTACACGTAGTATGAGCTGCGACCTGCTGCGTTAGCAGGTTACGAAGTGGAGAAAGGAAAACACCCTCTCATTCGGTAGAGGAGAGGCCATAAGGTAGCTGCCACGGGAAGAACCATGTCACCGGCCGAGGAAAGTACACGGAGTGCGAGCTGCGACCTGCTGTGGTTGTCAGGTTACGAAGTAGAGAAAGGAAAACACCCTCACATTCGGTAGAGGAGAGGCCATGGGGTAGCTGCCACGGGAAGAACCATGTCAACGGCCGAGGAAGGTGCACGGAGAGCGCGCTGCGACCTGCTGCGGTTGTCAGGTTACGAAGTAGAGAAAGGATGACACCCTCTCATTTGGTAGAAGAGAGGCCATAAGGTAGCTGCCACGGGAAGAACCATGTCACCGGCCGAGGAAAGTACACGGTGTGCGAGCTGCGACCTGCTGTGGTTGTCATGTTACGAAGTAGAGAAAGGAAAGCACCCTCTCATTCGGTAGAGGAGAGACCATAATGTAGCTGCCACGGGAAGAACCATGTCACCGGCCGAGGAGGGTACACAGAGAGCGAGCTGCGACCTGCTGTGGTTGTCATGTTACGAAGTAGAGAAAGGAAAGCACCCTCTCATTTGGTAGAAGAGAGGCCATAAGGTAGCTGCCACGGGAAGAACCATGTCACCGGCCGAGGAAAGTACACGGTGTGCGAGCTGCGACCTGCTGTGGTTGTCATGTTACGAAGTAGAGAAAGGAAAGCACCCTCTCATTCGGTAGAGGAGAGGCCATAATGTAGCTGCCACGGGAAGAACCATGTCACCGGCCGAGGAGGGTACACAGAGAGCGAGCTGCGACCTGCTGCGGTTGTCAGGTTACGAAGTGGAGAAAGGAAAGCACCCTTTCATTCGGTAGAGGAGAGGCCGTAATGTAGCTGCCACGGGAAGAACCGTGTCACCGGCCGAGGAGGGTACACAGAGAGCGAGCTGCGACCTACTGCGGTTGTCAGGTTACGAAGTAGAGAAAGAAAAGCACCCTTTCATTCGGTAGAGGAGAGGCCATAATGTAGCTCCCATGGGAAGAACCATGTCACCGGCCGAAGAAGGTACACGGAGTATGAGCTGCGACCTGCTGCGTTAGCAGGTTACGAAGTGGAGAAAGGAAAACACCCTCTCATTCGGTAGAGGAGAGGCCATAAGGTAGCTGCCACGGGAAGAACCATGTCACCGGCCGAGGAAAGTACACGGAGTGCGAGCTGCGACCTGCTGTGGTTGTCAGGTTACGAAGTAGAGAAAGGAAAACACCCTCACATTCGGTAGAGGAGAGGCCATGGGGTAGCTGCCACGGGAAGAACCATGTCACCGGCCGAGGAAGGTGCACGGAGAGCGCGCTGCGACCTGCTGCGGTTGTCAGGTTACGAAGTAGAGAAAGGATGACACCCTCTCATTTGGTAGAAGAGAGGCCATAAGGTAGCTGTCAATGAAACAACCATGTCACCGGCGGAGGAAGGTACATGGAGAGCGAGCTGCTACCTGCAGCGGTTGTCAGGCTACGAAGTAGAGAAAGGAAAACACCCTCTCATTCGGTAGAATAGAGGCCATAAGGTAGGGGCCACGGGAAGAACCATGTCACCGGCCGAGGAAGGTACACGGAGAGCGCGCTGCTGCGGTTGTGAGGATAAGAAGTGGAGAAAGGAAAACACCCTCTCATTCGGTAGAGGAGAGGCCATAAGGTAGCTGCCACGTGAAGAACGATGTCACCGGACGAGAAAGGTACACGGAGAGCCAGCTCCCTCCTGCAGCGATTGGCAGATTGCGAAGTGTAGAGAAGGGATTACCCTCTTCTTTATTAGGGGAAAGGCCGTTAGGTAGATGCAATGTTAAGAACCACGTCACCGGCCGAGGAAGGTACACGGAGAGCGAGCTGCGAACTGCTGCGGTTGTCGGGTTACGAAGTAGAGAAAAGAAAACACCCTCTCATTCGGTAGAGAGGCCATAAGGTAGCTGCCACGGGAAGAACCATGGCACCGGCTGAGGAAGGTACACGGAGAGCGAGCTGCTGCGGTTGTGAGGATAAGAAGTGGAGAAAGTAAAACACCCTTTTATTAGGTTGAGGAGAGGCCATAAGGTAGCTGCATATGGAGGAACCATGTCACCGGCCGAGGAAGGTACACGGAGAGCGAGCTCCCACCTGCAGCGGTTGGCAGATTGCGAAGTGTAGAGAAGGGATCACCCCCTCCTTTAGTAGGGAAAGGCCGTTAGGTAGATGCAATGGGAAGAACCACGTCACCGGCCGAGGAAGGTACACGGAGAGCGAGCTGCGAGCTGCTGCGGTTGACAGGTTACGAAATAGAGAAGGAAAAACGCCCTCTCATTCAGTAGAGAAGCCATAATGTAGCTGCCACGGGAAGAACCATGTTACCGGTCTAGGAAGGTACATGGAGAGCGAGCTGCGACCTTTTGAAGTTGCCAGATTGCGAAGTGGTGAATTGAAATCAACCTCTCCATTAGTAAGGGAGAGGCCGTAAGGCAGCTGCATCCGGAAAAACAATATCTCCTGCCGAGGGAGGTACACGAAAAGCAACCTGCTGCGGATGGCATGTTGTGAAGTGGAGAGAGGAAAACACCCTCTCCTTTAATATGGGAGAGGTCATAAGGTAGCTGCCACGGGAAGAACCATGTCACCGGCCCAGAAAGGCACACAGAGAGCGAGCTGCGACCTACTGTGGTTGACAGGTTACACAGTGGAGAAAGGAAAACACCCTCACATTTGGTAGAGGAGAGGATATAAGATAGCTGCCACGGGAAGAACCATGTCACCGGCCGAGGAAGGAACACGGAGAGCGCGCTGCGACCTGCTGCGGTTGTCGGGTTACGAAGTAGAGAAAGGAAAACACCCTCACATTCGGTAGAGGAGAGGATATAAGATAGCTGCCACGGGAAGAACCATGCCACCGGCCGAGGAAGGTGCACGGAGAGCGCGCTGCGACCTGCTGCGGTTGTCAGATAATGAAGTAGAGAAAGGAAAACACCCTCTCATTCGGTAGAGGAGAGGCCATAAGGTAGCCGTCACGGGAACAACCATGTCACCGGCCGCTTCTCCTTTAGTATGGGAAAGGCCATTAGGTAGATGCCACGGGAAGAACCATGTCACCGGCCGAGGAAGGTATACTGAGAACGAACTGCGACCTGCTGCGGTTGTCAGGTTACGAAGTGGAGAAAGGAAAACGCCCTATCATTCGGTAGAGGAGAGGCCATAAAGTAGCTGCAACGGGAAGAACCAATTCATCGACCGAGGAAGGTACACGGAGAGCGAGCTGCGACCTGCTGCGGTTTTCAGGTTACGATGTGGAGAAAGGAAAACACCCTTTCATTCGGTAGAGGAGAGGCCATAAGGTAGCTGCTACGGGAAGAACCATGTCACCGGCCGAGGAAGGTACATGGAGAGCGAGCTACGACCTGCTGCGGTTGTCAGGTTACGAAGTAGAGAAAGGAAAACACCCCTCTCATTCGGTAGAGAAGAGGCCATAAGGTAGCTGCCCCGGGAAGAACCATGTCACCGGCCGAGGAAGGTACACGTAGAGGGAGCTGCGACCTGCTGCGGTTGTCAGGTTACGAAGTAGATAAAGGAAAACACCCTCTCATTCGGTAGAGGAGAGGCCATAAGGTAGCTGCCACGGGAAGAACCATGTCACCGGCCGAGGAAAGTACACGGTGTGCGAGCTGCGACCTGCTGTGGTTGTCATGTTACGAAGTAGAGAAAGGAAAGCACCCTCTCATTCGGTAGAGGAGAGGCCATAATGTAGCTGCCACGGGAAGAACCATGTCACTACCCGAGGAGGGTACACAGAGATCGAGCTGCGACCTGCTGCGGTTGTCAGGTTACGAAGTGGAGAAAGGAAAACACCCTCACATTCGGTAGAGGAGAGGATATAAGATAGCTGCCACGGGAAGAACCATGTCACCGGCCGAGGAAGGAACACGGAGAGCGCGCTGCGACCTGCTGCGGTTGTGGGGTTACGAAGTAGAGAAAGGAAAACACCCTCTCATTCGGTAGAGGAGAAGCCATAAGGTAACTGCCACGGGAAGAACCATGCCACCGGCCGAGGAAGGTGCACGGAGAGCGCGCTGCGACCTGCTGCGGTTGTCAGATAATGAAGTAGAGAAAGGAAGACACCCTCTCATTCGGTAGAGGAGAGGCCATAAGGTAGCCGTCACGGGAACAACCATGTCACCGGCCGCTTCTCCTTTAGTATGGGAAAGGCCATTAGGTAGATGCCACGGGAAGAACCATGTCACCGGCCGAGGAAGGTATACTGAGAACGAACTGCGACCTGCTGCGGTTGTCAGGTTACGAAGTGGAGAAAGGAAAAACCCTTTCATTCGGTAGAGGAGAGGCCATAAGGTAGCTGCTACGGGAAGAACCATGTCACCGGCCGAGGAAGGTACATAGAGAGCGAGCTACGACCTGCTGCGGTTGTCAGGTTACGAAGTAGAGAAAGGAAAACACCCCTCTAATTCGGAGGAGAGGCCATAAGGTAGCTGCCACGGGAAGAACCATGTCACCGGCCGGGGAAGGTGCATGGAGAGTGCGCTGCGACCTGCTGCGGTTCTCAGGTTACGAAGTAGAGAAAGGAAAACACCCCTCTCATTCGGTAGAGAAGAGGCCATAAGGTAGCTGCCATGGGAAGAACCATGTCACCGGCCGAGGAGGGTACACAGAGAGCGAGCTGCGACCTGCTGCGGTTGTCAGGTTACGAAGTGGAGAAAGGAAAGCACCCTTTCATTCGGTAGAGGAGAGGCCATAATGTAGCTGCCCCGGGAAGATCCATGTCGCCGGCCGAAGAGGGTACACAGAGAGCGAGCTGCGACCTACTGCGGTTGTCAGGTTACGAAGTAGCGAAAGGAAAACATACTCTCATTCGGTAGAGCAGAGGCCCTAAGGTAGCTCCCACGGGAAGAACCATGTCACCGGCCGAAGAAGGTACACGGAGTATGAGCTGCGACTTGCTGCGTTAGCTGGTTACGAAGTGGAGAAAGGAAAACACCCTCTCATTCGGCAGACGAGAGGCCATAAGGTAGCTGCCACGGGAAGAACCATGTCACCGGCCGAAGAAGGTACACGGAGTATGAGCTGCGACCTGCTGCGTTAGCAGGTTACGAAGTGGAGAAAGGAAAACTCCCTCTCATTCGGTAGAGGAGAGGCCATAAGGTAGCTGCCACGGGAACAACCATGTCACCGGCCGAGGAAAGTACACGGAGTGCGAGCTGCGACCTGCTGTGGTTGTCAGGTTACGAAGCAGAGAAAGGAAAACACCCTCACATTCGGTAGAGGAGAGGCCATGGGGTAGCTGCCACGGGAAGAACAATCTCACCGGCCGAGGAAGGTGCACGGAGAGCGCGCTGCGACCTGCTGCGGTTATCAGGTTACGAAGTAGAGAAAGGAAAACACCCTCTCATTCGGTAGAAGAGAGGCCATAAGGTAGCTGTCAATGAAACAACCATGTCACCGACGGAGGAAGGTACATGGAGAGCGAGCTGCTACCTGCTGCGGTTGTCAGGCTACGAAGTAGAGAAAGGAAAACACCCTCTCATTAGGTAGAATAGAGGCCATAAGGTAGGGGCCACGGGAAGAACCATGTCACCGGCCGAGGAAGGTACACGGAGAGAGCGCTGCTGCGGTTGTGAGGATAAGAAGTGGAGAAAGGAAAACACCCTCTCATTCGGTAGAGGAGAGGCCATAAGGTAGCTGCCACGTGAAGAACCATGTCACCGGACGAGGAAGGTACACGGAGAGCGAGCTCCCACCTGCAGCGGTTGGCAGATTGCGAAGTGTAGAGAAGGGATCACCCTCTCCTTTATTAGGGGAAAGGCCGTTAGGTAGATGCAATGTTAAGAACCACGTCACCGGCCGAGGAAGGTACACGGAGAGCGAGCTGCGACCTGCTGCGGTTGTCAGGTTACGAAGTAGAGAAAGGAAAACACCCTCTCATTCGGTAGAGGAGAGGCCATAAGGTAGCTGCCACGGGAAGAACCATGTCACCGGCCGAGGAAGGTACACGGAGAGCGAGCTACGACATGCTGCGGTTGTCAGGTTACGAAGTGGAGAAAGGAAAACACCCTCTCATTCGGTAGAGGAGAGGCCATAAGGTAGCTGCCACGTGAAGAACCATGTCACCGGCCGAGGAAGGTACACGGAGAGCGAGCTGCGTCCTGCTGCGGTTGTCAGGTTACGACGTATAGAAAGGAAAACACCCTCTCATTCGGTAGAGGAGAGGCCATAAGGTAGCTGCCATGGGAAGAACCATGACACCAGCCGAGGAAGGTACACGGAGAGCGAGCTCCCACCTGCAGCGGTTGGCAGATTGCGAAGTATAGAGAAGGGATCACCCTCCCCTTTATTAGGGGAAAAGCCGTCAGGTAGATGCAATGTGAAGAACCACGTCACCGGCCGAGGAATGTACACGGAGAGCGAATGCTAGCTGCTGCGGTTGACAGGTTACGAAGTAGAGAAAGGAAAACGCCCTCTCATTCGGTAGAGAGAGGCCATAATGTAGCTGCCACGGGAAGAACCATGTTACCAGCCTAGGGAGGTACACGGAGAGCGAGCTGCGACCTCTTGAAGTTGCCAGATTGAGAAGTGGAGAATTGAAATCACCCTCTCCTTTAGTAAGGGAGAGGCCGTAAGGCAGCTGCATCCGGAAAAACAATGTCTCCTGCCGAGGGAGGTACACGAAAAGCAACCTGCTGCGGTTGGCATGTTGTGAAGTGGAGAGAGGAAAACACCCTCTCCTTTAATATGAGGAGAGGTCATAAGGTAGCTGCCACGGGAAGAACCATGTCACCGGCCCAGAAAGGCACACAGAGAGCGAGCTGCGACCTGCTGCGGTTGACAGGTTACGAAGTGGAGAAAGGAAAACACCCTTTCATTCGGTAGAGGAGAGGCTCATAAGGTAGCTGCCACGGGAAGAACCATGTCACCGGCCGAGGAAGGTACACGGAGAGCGAGCTGCGACCTGCTGCGGTTGCTGGTTACGAAGTGGAGAAAGGAAAACACCCTCTCATTCGGCTAGAGGAGAGGCCATAAGGTAGCTGCCACGGGAAGAACCATGTCACCGGCCGAGGAAGGTACACGGAGTATGAGCTGCGACCTGCTGCGGTTAGCAGGTTACGAAGTGGAGAAAGGAAAACACCCTCTCATTCGGTAGAGGAGAGGCCATAAGGTAGCTGCCACGGGAAGAACCATGTCACCGGCCGAGGAAAGTACACGGAGTGCGAGCTGCGACCTGCTGCGGTTGTCAGGTTACGAAGTAGAGAAAGGAAAACACCCTCTCATTCGGTAGAGGAGAGGCCATAAGGTAGCTGCCACGGGAAGAACCATGTCACCGGCCGAGGAAGGTACACGGAGAGCGCGCTGCGACCTGCTGCGGTTGTCAGGTTACGAAGTAGAGAAAGGAAAACACCCTCTCATTCGGTAGAGGAGAGGCCATAAGGTAGCCGTCACGGGAACAACCATGTCACCGGCCGCTTCTCCTTTAGTATGGGAAAGGCCATTAGGTAGATGCCACGGGAAGAACCATGTCACCGGCCGAGGAAGGTATACTGAGAACGAACTGCGACCTGCTGCGGTTGTCAGGTTACGAAGTGGAGAAAGGAAAACGCCCTATCATTCGGTAGAGGAGAGGCATTAAAGTAGCTGCCACGGGAAGAACCATTTCATCGGCCGAGGAAGGTACACGGAGAGCGAGCTGCGACCTGCTGTGGTTTTCAGGTTACGATGTGGAGAAAGGAAAACACCCTTTCATTCTGTAGAGGAGAGGCCATAAGGTAGCTGCCACGGGAAGAACCATGTCACCGGCCCAGAAAGGCACACGTAGAGCGAGCTGAGACCTGCTGCGGTTGGCAGGTTACGCTGTGGAGAAAGGAAAACACCCATTCATTAGGTAGAGGAGAGGCCATAAGGGAGCTGCAACGTAACGAACCATGTCACCGGCCGAGGAAGGTACACGGAGGGCGAGCTGCGACCTGCTGCGGTTGTCAGGTTACGAAGTAGAGAAAGGAAAACATCCTCTCATTCGGTAGACGAGAGGCCATAAGGTAGCTGCTACGGGAAGAACCATGTCACCGGCCGAGGAGGGTACATGGAGAGCAAGCTGCGACCTGCTGCGGTTGTCAGGTTACGAAGTAGAGAAAGGAAAACACCCCTCTCATTCGGTAGAGGAGAGGCCATAACGTAGCTGCCACGGGAAGAACCATGCCACCGGCCGAGGAGGGTACATGGAGAGCAAGCTGCGACCTGCTGCGGTTGTCAGGTTACGAAGTAGAGAAAGGAAAACACCCCTCTCGTTCGGTAGAGGAGAGGCCATAAGGTAGCTGCCAAGGGAAGAACCATGCCACCGGCCGAGGAAGATACATGGAGAGCGAGCTGCGACCTGCTGCGTTAGTCAGGTTACGAAGTAGAGAAAGGAAAACACCCTCTAATTCGGTAGAGGAGAGGCCATAAGGTAGCTGCCACGGGAAGAACCATGCCACCGGCCGAGGAAGGTACATGGAGAGCGAGCTGCGACCTGCTGCGGTTGTCAGGTTACGAAGTAGAGAAAGGAAAACACCCCTCTCATTCGGTAGAGGAGAGGCCATAAGGTAGCTGCCACGGGAAGAACCATGCCACCGGCCGAGCAACGTACATAGAGAGCAAGCTGCCACCTGCTGCGGGTGTCAGGTTACGAGGTAGAGAAAGGAAAACACCCCTCTCGTTCGGTAGAGGAGAGGCCATAAGGTAGCTGCCACGGGAAGAACCATGCCACCGGCCGAGGAAGGTACATCGAGAGCGAGCTGCGACATGCTGCGGTGGTCAGGTTACGAAGTAGAGAAAGGAAAACACCCTCTCATTCGGTAGACGAGAGGCCATAAGGTAGCTGCCAGGGGAAGAACCATGTCACCGGCCGAGGAAGGTACACGGAGTATGAGCTGTGACCTGCTGCGTTAGAAGGTTACGAAGTAGAGAAAGGAAGACACTGTCTCATTCGGTAGAGGATACGCCATAAGGTAGCTGCCACGGGAAGAACCATGTCACCGGCCGAGGAAGGTACGCGGAGAGCGAGCCGCGACCTGCTGCGGTTGTCAGGTTATGAAGTAGAGAAAGGAAAACACCCTCTCATTCTGTAGAGGAGAGGCCATAGGGTAGCTGCCACGGGAAGAACCATCTCACCGGCCGAGGAAGGTGCACGGAGAGCGCGCTGCGACCTGCTGCGGTTGTCAGGTTACGAAGTGGAGAAAGGAAATCTCCCTCTCATTCGGTAGAGGAGAGGCCATAAGGTAGCTGCCACGGGAACAACCATGTCACCGGCCGAGGAAAGTACTCGGAGTGCGAGCTGCGACCTGCTGTGGTTGTCAGGTTACGAAGTAGAGAAAGGAAAACACCCTCTCATTCGGTAGAGGAGAGGCCATGGGGTAGCTGCCACGGGAAGAACCATCTCACCGGCCGAGGAAGGTGCACGGAGAGCGAGCTGCGACCTGCTGCGGTTGTCAGGTTAAGAAGTAGAGAAAGGAAAACACCCCTCTCATTCGGTAGAGGAGAGGCCATAAGGTAGCTGCCACGGGAAAAACTATGCCACCGGCCGAGGAAGGTACATGGACAGCAAGCTGCGACCTGCTGCGGTTGTCAGGTTATGAAGTAGAGAAAGGAAAGCACCCTCTCATTCTGTAGAGGAGAGGCCGTAGGGTAGCTGCCACGGGAAGAACCATGTCATCGGCCGAGGAAGGTACACGGAGAGCGAGCTGCTACCTGCTGCGGTTGTAGGTTACGAATTGAAGAAAGGAAAACACACTTTCATTCGGTAGAGGAGAGGCCATAAGGTAGCTGCCACGGGAAGAACCATGTCACTGGCCCAGAAAGGCACACAGAGAGCGAGCTGCAACCTGCTGCGGTTGGCAGATTGCGAAGTGGATAAAGGAAAACACCCTTTCATTAGGTAAAGGAGAGACCATACGGTAGCTGGAACGCGAAGAACCATGTCACCGGCGGAGGAAGGTACATGAAGAGCGAGCTGCGACCTGCTGCGGTTGTCAGATTACGAAGTGGAGAAAGGAAAACACCCTTTCATTCGGTAGAGGAGAGGCCATAAGGTAGCTGCCACGGGAAGAACCTTGTCACTGGCCCAGAAAGGCACACAGAGGGCGAGCTGCCACCTGCTGCGGTTGGCAGGTTACGCAGTGGAGAAAGGAAAACACCCATTCATTAGGTAGAGGAGAGGCCATAAGGGAGCTGCAACGTAAAGAACCATGTCACCGGCCGAGGAAGGTACACGGAGAGCGAGCTGCGACCTGCTGCGGTTTGTCAGGTTAGGAAGTAGAGGAAGGAAAACATCCTCTCATTCGGTAGACGAGAGGCCATAAGGTAGCTGCCACGGGAAGAAACATGTCACCGGCAGAGGTCGGTACATGGAGAGCGAGCTACGACATGCTGCGGTTGTCAGGTTACGAAGTAGAGAAAAGAAAACACCCCTCTCATTCGGTAGAGGAGAGGCCATAAGGTAGCTGCCACTGTAAGAACCATGTCACCGGCCGAGGAAGGTGCATGGAGAGTGCGCTGCGACCTGCTGCGGTTGTCAGGTTACGAACTATAGAAAGGAAAACACCCCTCTCATTCGGTAGAGGAGAGGCCATAAGGTAGCTGCCACGGGAAGAACCATGCCACCGGCGGAGGAAGGTACATGGAGAGCGAGCTGCTACCTGCAGCGGTTGTCAGGCTACGAAGTAGAGAAAGGAAAACACCCTCTCATTCGGTAGAATAGAGGCCATAAGGTAGGGGCCACGGGAAGAACCATGTCACCGGCCGAGGAAGGTACACGGAGAGCGCGCTGCTGCGGTTGTGAGGATAAGAAGTGGAGAAAGGAAAACACCCTCTCATTCGGTAGAGGAGAGGCCATAAGGTAGCTGCCACGTAAAGAACGATGTCACCGGACGAGAAAGGTACACGGAGAGCCAGCTCCCTCCTGCAGCGATTGGCAGATTGCGAAGTGTAGAGAAGGGATTACCCTGTTCTTTATTAGGGGAAAGGCCGTTAGGTAGATGCAATGTTAAGAACCACGTCACCGGCCGAGGAAGGTACACGGAGAGCGAGCTGCGAACTGCTGCGGTTGTCGGGTTACGAAGTAGAGAAAAGAAAACACCCTCTCATTCGGTAGAGAGGCCATAAGGTAGCTGCCACGGGAAGAACCATGGCACCGGCTGAGGAAGGTACACGGAGAGCGAGCTGCTGCGGTTGTGAGGATAAGAAGTGGAGAAAGTAAAACACCCTTTTATTAGGTTGAGGAGAGGCCATAAGGTAGCTGCATATGGAAGAACCATGTCACCGGCCGAGGAAGGTACACGGAGAGCGAGCTCCCACCTGCAGCGGTTGGCAGATTGCGAAGTGTAGAGAAGGGATCACCCCCTCCTTTAGTAGGGAAAGGCCGTTAGGTAGATGCAATGGGAAGAACCACGTCACCGGCCGAGGAAGGTACACGGAGAGCGAGCTGCGAGCTGCTGCGGTTGACAGGTTACGAAATAGAGAAGGAAAAACGCCCTCTCATTCAGTAGAGAAGCCATAATGTAGCTGCCACGGGAAGAACCATGTTACCGGTCTAGGAAGGTACATGGAGAGCGAGCTGCGACCTTTTGATGTTGCCAGATTGCGAAGTGGTGAATTGAAATCAACCTCTCCATTAGTAAGGGAGAGGCCGTAAGGCAGCTGCATCCGGAAAAACAATATCTCCTGCCGAGGGAGGTACACGAAAAGCAACCTGCTGCGGATGGCATGTTGTGATGTGGAGAGAGGAAAACACCCTCTCCTTTAATATGGGAGAGGTCATAAGGTAGCTGCCACGGGAAGAACCATGTCACCGGCCCAGAAAGGCACACAGAGAGCGAGCTGCGACCTACTGTGGTTGACAGGTTACACAGTGGAGAAAGGAAAACACCCTCACATTCGGTAGAGGAGAGGATATAAGATAGCTGCCACGGGAAGAACCATGTCACCGGCCGAGGAAGGAACACGGAGAGCGCGCTGCGACCTGCTGCGGTTGTCGGGTTACGAAGTAGAGAAAGGAAAACACCCTCACATTCGGTAGAGGAGAGGATATAAGATAGCTGCCACGGGAAGAACCATGCCACCGGCCGAGGAAGGTGCACGGAGAGCGCGCTGCGACCTGCTGCGGTTGTCAGATAATGAAGGAGAGAAAGGAAAACACCCTCTCATTCGGTAGAGGAGAGGCCATAAGGTAGCCGTCACGGGAACAACCATGTCACCGGCCGCTTCTCCTTTAGTATGGGAAAGGCCATTAGGTAGATGCCACGGGAAGAACCATGTCACCGGCCGAGGAAGGTATACTGAGAACGAACTGCGACCTGCTGCGGTTGTCAGGTTACGAAGTGGAGAAAGGAAAACGCCCTATCATTCGGTAGAGGAGAGGCCATAAAGTAGCTGCCACGGGAAGAACCAATTCATCGACCGAGGAAGGTACACGGAGAGCGAGCTGCGACCTGCTGCGGTTTTCAGGTTACGATGTGGAGAAAGGAAAACACCCTTTCATTCGGTAGAGGAGAGGCCATAAGGTAGCTGCTACGGGAAGAACCATGTCACCGGCCGAGGAAGGTACATGGAGAGCGAGCTACGACCTGCTGCGGTTGTCAGGTTACGAAGTAGAGAAATGAAAACACCCCTCTAATTCGGTAGAGGAGAGGCCATAAGGTAGCTGCCACGGGAAGAACCATGTCACCGGCCGGGGAAGGTGCATGGAGAGTGCGCTGCGACCTGCTGCGGTTCTCAGGTTACGAAGTAGAGAAAGGAAAACACCCCTCTCATTTGGTAGAGGAGAGGTCATAAGGTAGCTGCCACGGGAACAACCATGTCACCGGCACAGAAAGGCACACAAAGAGCGAGCTGCGACCTGCTGCGGTTGGCAGGCTGTGCAGTAGAGAAAGGAACACACGCTTTTATTAGGTTGAGGAGAGGCCATAAGGTAGCTGCATATGGAAGAACCATGTCACCGGGCGAGGAAGGTACACGTAGAGGGAGCTGCGACCTGCTGCGGTTGTCAGGTTACGAAGTAGATAAAGGAAAACACCCTCTCATTCGGTAGAGGAGAGGCCATAAGGTAGCTGCCACGGGAAGAACCATGTCACCGGCCGAGGAAAGTACACGGTGTGCGAGCTGCGACCTGCTGTGGTTGTCATGTTACGAAGTAGAGAAAGGAAAGCACCCTCTCATTCGGTAGAGGAGAGGCCATAATGTAGCTGCCACGGGAAGAACCATGTCACCGGCCGAGGAGGGTACACAGAGAGCGAGCTGCGACCTGCTGCGGTTGTCAGGTTACGAAGTGGAGAAAGGAAAGCACCCTTTCATTCGGTAGAGGAGAGGCCGTAATGTAGCTGCCACGGGAAGAACCATGTCACCGGCCGAGGAGGGTACACAGAGAGCGAGCTGCGACCTACTGCGGTTGTCAGGTTACGAAGTAGAGAAAGAAAAGCACCCTTTCATTCTGTAGAGGAGAGGCCATAATGTAGCTCCCATGGGAAGAACCATGTCACCGGCCGAAGAAGGTACACGTAGTATGAGCTGCGACCTGCTGCGTTAGCAGGTTACGAAGTGGAGAAAGGAAAACACCCTCTCATTCGGTAGAGGAGAGGCCATAAGGTAGCTGCCACGGGAAGAACCATGTCACCGGCCGAGGAAAGTACACGGAGTGCGAGCTGCGACCTGCTGTGGTTGTCAGGTTACGAAGTAGAGAAAGGAAAACACCCTCACATTCGGTAGAGGAGAGGCCATGGGGTAGCTGCCACGGGAAGAACCATGTCAACGGCCGAGGAAGGTGCACGGAGAGCGCGCTGCGACCTGCTGCGGTTGTCAGGTTACGAAGTAGAGAAAGGATGACACCCTCTCATTTGGTAGAAGAGAGGCCATAAGGTAGCTGCCACGGGAAGAACCATGTCACCGGCCGAGGAAAGTACACGGTGTGCGAGCTGCGACCTGCTGTGGTTGTCATGTTACGAAGTAGAGAAAGGAAAGCACCCTCTCATTCGGTAGAGGAGAGACCATAATGTAGCTGCCACGGGAAGAACCATGTCACCGGCCGAGGAGGGTACACAGAGAGCGAGCTGCGACCTGCTGTGGTTGTCATGTTACGAAGTAGAGAAAGGAAAGCACCCTCTCATTTGGTAGAAGAGAGGCCATAAGGTAGCTGCCACGGGAAGAACCATGTCACCGGCCGAGGAAAGTACACGGTGTGCGAGCTGCGACCTGCTGTGGTTGTCATGTTACGAAGTAGAGAAAGGAAAGCACCCTCTCATTCGGTAGAGGAGAGGCCATAATGTAGCTGCCACGGGAAGAACCATGTCACCGGCCGAGGAGGGTACACAGAGAGCGAGCTGCGACCTGCTGCGGTTGTCAGGTTACGAAGTGGAGAAAGGAAAGCACCCTTTCATTCGGTAGAGGAGAGGCCGTAATGTAGCTGCCACGGGAAGAACCGTGTCACCGGCCGAGGAGGGTACACAGAGAGCGAGCTGCGACCTACTGCGGTTGTCAGGTTACGAAGTAGAGAAAGAAAAGCACCCTTTCATTCGGTAGAGGAGAGGCCATAATGTAGCTCCCATGGGAAGAACCATGTCACCGGCCGAAGAAGGTACACGGAGTATGAGCTGCGACCTGCTGCGTTAGCAGGTTACGAAGTGGAGAAAGGAAAACACCCTCTCATTCGGTAGAGGAGAGGCCATAAGGTAGCTGCCACGGGAAGAACCATGTCACCGGCCGAGGAAAGTACACGGAGTGCGAGCTGCGACCTGCTGTGGTTGTCAGGTTACGAAGTAGAGAAAGGAAAACACCCTCACATTCGGTAGAGGAGAGGCCATGGGGTAGCTGCCACGGGAAGAACCATGTCACCGGCCGAGGAAGGTGCACGGAGAGCGCGCTGCGACCTGCTGCGGTTGTCAGGTTACGAAGTAGAGAAAGGATGACACCCTCTCATTTGGTAGAAGAGAGGCCATAAGGTAGCTGTCAATGAAACAACCATGTCACCGGCGGAGGAAGGTACATGGAGAGCGAGCTGCTACCTGCAGCGGTTGTCAGGCTACGAAGTAGAGAAAGGAAAACACCCTCTCATTCGGTAGAATAGAGGCCATAAGGTAGGGGCCACGGGAAGAACCATGTCACCGGCCGAGGAAGGTACACGGAGAGCGCGCTGCTGCGGTTGTGAGGATAAGAAGTGGAGAAAGGAAAACACCCTCTCATTCGGTAGAGGAGAGGCCATAAGGTAGCTGCCACGTGAAGAACGATGTCACCGGACGAGAAAGGTACACGGAGAGCCAGCTCCCTCCTGCAGCGATTGGCAGATTGCGAAGTGTAGAGAAGGGATTACCCTCTTCTTTATTAGGGGAAAGGCCGTTAGGTAGATGCAATGTTAAGAACCACGTCACCGGCCGAGGAAGGTACACGGAGAGCGAGCTGCGAACTGCTGCGGTTGTCGGGTTACGAAGTAGAGAAAAGAAAACACCCTCTCATTCGGTAGAGAGGCCATAAGGTAGCTGCCACGGGAAGAACCATGGCACCGGCTGAGGAAGGTACACGGAGAGCGAGCTGCTGCGGTTGTGAGGATAAGAAGTGGAGAAAGTAAAACACCCTTTTATTAGGTTGAGGAGAGGCCATAAGGTAGCTGCATATGGAGGAACCATGTCACCGGCCGAGGAAGGTACACGGAGAGCGAGCTCCCACCTGCAGCGGTTGGCAGATTGCGAAGTGTAGAGAAGGGATCACCCCCTCCTTTAGTAGGGAAAGGCCGTTAGGTAGATGCAATGGGAAGAACCACGTCACCGGCCGAGGAAGGTACACGGAGAGCGAGCTGCGAGCTGCTGCGGTTGACAGGTTACGAAATAGAGAAGGAAAAACGCCCTCTCATTCAGTAGAGAAGCCATAATGTAGCTGCCACGGGAAGAACCATGTTACCGGTCTAGGAAGGTACATGGAGAGCGAGCTGCGACCTTTTGAAGTTGCCAGATTGCGAAGTGGTGAATTGAAATCAACCTCTCCATTAGTAAGGGAGAGGCCGTAAGGCAGCTGCATCCGGAAAAACAATATCTCCTGCCGAGGGAGGTACACGAAAAGCAACCTGCTGCGGATGGCATGTTGTGAAGTGGAGAGAGGAAAACACCCTCTCCTTTAATATGGGAGAGGTCATAAGGTAGCTGCCACGGGAAGAACCATGTCACCGGCCCAGAAAGGCACACAGAGAGCGAGCTGCGACCTACTGTGGTTGACAGGTTACACAGTGGAGAAAGGAAAACACCCTCACATTTGGTAGAGGAGAGGATATAAGATAGCTGCCACGGGAAGAACCATGTCACCGGCCGAGGAAGGAACACGGAGAGCGCGCTGCGACCTGCTGCGGTTGTCGGGTTACGAAGTAGAGAAAGGAAAACACCCTCACATTCGGTAGAGGAGAGGATATAAGATAGCTGCCACGGGAAGAACCATGCCACCGGCCGAGGAAGGTGCACGGAGAGCGCGCTGCGACCTGCTGCGGTTGTCAGATAATGAAGTAGAGAAAGGAAAACACCCTCTCATTCGGTAGAGGAGAGGCCATAAGGTAGCCGTCACGGGAACAACCATGTCACCGGCCGCTTCTCCTTTAGTATGGGAAAGGCCATTAGGTAGATGCCACGGGAAGAACCATGTCACCGGCCGAGGAAGGTATACTGAGAACGAACTGCGACCTGCTGCGGTTGTCAGGTTACGAAGTGGAGAAAGGAAAACGCCCTATCATTCGGTAGAGGAGAGGCCATAAAGTAGCTGCAACGGGAAGAACCAATTCATCGACCGAGGAAGGTACACGGAGAGCGAGCTGCGACCTGCTGCGGTTTTCAGGTTACGATGTGGAGAAAGGAAAACACCCTTTCATTCGGTAGAGGAGAGGCCATAAGGTAGCTGCTACGGGAAGAACCATGTCACCGGCCGAGGAAGGTACATGGAGAGCGAGCTACGACCTGCTGCGGTTGTCAGGTTACGAAGTAGAGAAAGGAAAACACCCCTCTCATTCGGTAGAGAAGAGGCCATAAGGTAGCTGCCCCGGGAAGAACCATGTCACCGGCCGAGGAAGGTACACGTAGAGGGAGCTGCGACCTGCTGCGGTTGTCAGGTTACGAAGTAGATAAAGGAAAACACCCTCTCATTCGGTAGAGGAGAGGCCATAAGGTAGCTGCCACGGGAAGAACCATGTCACCGGCCGAGGAAAGTACACGGTGTGCGAGCTGCGACCTGCTGTGGTTGTCATGTTACGAAGTAGAGAAAGGAAAGCACCCTCTCATTCGGTAGAGGAGAGGCCATAATGTAGCTGCCACGGGAAGAACCATGTCACTACCCGAGGAGGGTACACAGAGATCGAGCTGCGACCTGCTGCGGTTGTCAGGTTACGAAGTGGAGAAAGGAAAACACCCTCACATTCGGTAGAGGAGAGGATATAAGATAGCTGCCACGGGAAGAACCATGTCACCGGCCGAGGAAGGAACACGGAGAGCGCGCTGCGACCTGCTGCGGTTGTGGGGTTACGAAGTAGAGAAAGGAAAACACCCTCTCATTCGGTAGAGGAGAAGCCATAAGGTAACTGCCACGGGAAGAACCATGCCACCGGCCGAGGAAGGTGCACGGAGAGCGCGCTGCGACCTGCTGCGGTTGTCAGATAATGAAGTAGAGAAAGGAAGACACCCTCTCATTCGGTAGAGGAGAGGCCATAAGGTAGCCGTCACGGGAACAACCATGTCACCGGCCGCTTCTCCTTTAGTATGGGAAAGGCCATTAGGTAGATGCCACGGGAAGAACCATGTCACCGGCCGAGGAAGGTATACTGAGAACGAACTGCGACCTGCTGCGGTTGTCAGGTTACGAAGTGGAGAAAGGAAAAACCCTTTCATTCGGTAGAGGAGAGGCCATAAGGTAGCTGCTACGGGAAGAACCATGTCACCGGCCGAGGAAGGTACATAGAGAGCGAGCTACGACCTGCTGCGGTTGTCAGGTTACGAAGTAGAGAAAGGAAAACACCCCTCTAATTCGGAGGAGAGGCCATAAGGTAGCTGCCACGGGAAGAACCATGTCACCGGCCGGGGAAGGTGCATGGAGAGTGCGCTGCGACCTGCTGCGGTTTCAGGTTACGAAGTAGAGAAAGGAAAACACCCCTCTCATTCGGTAGAGAAGAGGCCATAAGGTAGCTGCCATGGGAAGAACCATGTCACCGGCCGAGGAGGGTACACAGAGAGCGAGCTGCGACCTGCTGCGGTTGTCAGGTTACGAAGTGGAGAAAGGAAAGCACCCTTTCATTCGGTAGAGGAGAGGCCATAATGTAGCTGCCCCGGGAAGATCCATGTCGCCGGCCGAAGAGGGTACACAGAGAGCGAGCTGCGACCTACTGCGGTTGTCAGGTTACGAAGTAGCGAAAGGAAAACATACTCTCATTCGGTAGAGCAGAGGCCCTAAGGTAGCTCCCACGGGAAGAACCATGTCACCGGCCGAAGAAGGTACACGGAGTATGAGCTGCGACTTGCTGCGTTAGCTGGTTACGAAGTGGAGAAAGGAAAACACCCTCTCATTCGGCAGACGAGAGGCCATAAGGTAGCTGCCACGGGAAGAACCATGTCACCGGCCGAAGAAGGTACACGGAGTATGAGCTGCGACCTGCTGCGTTAGCAGGTTACGAAGTGGAGAAAGGAAAACTCCCTCTCATTCGGTAGAGGAGAGGCCATAAGGTAGCTGCCACGGGAACAACCATGTCACCGGCCGAGGAAAGTACACGGAGTGCGAGCTGCGACCTGCTGTGGTTGTCAGGTTACGAAGCAGAGAAAGGAAAACACCCTCACATTCGGTAGAGGAGAGGCCATGGGGTAGCTGCCACGGGAAGAACAATCTCACCGGCCGAGGAAGGTGCACGGAGAGCGCGCTGCGACCTGCTGCGGTTATCAGGTTACGAAGTAGAGAAAGGAAAACACCCTCTCATTCGGTAGAAGAGAGGCCATAAGGTAGCTGTCAATGAAACAACCATGTCACCGACGGAGGAAGGTACATGGAGAGCGAGCTGCTACCTGCTGCGGTTGTCAGGCTACGAAGTAGAGAAAGGAAAACACCCTCTCATTAGGTAGAATAGAGGCCATAAGGTAGGGGCCACGGGAAGAACCATGTCACCGGCCGAGGAAGGTACACGGAGAGAGCGCTGCTGCGGTTGTGAGGATAAGAAGTGGAGAAAGGAAAACACCCTCTCATTCGGTAGAGGAGAGGCCATAAGGTAGCTGCCACGTGAAGAACCATGTCACCGGACGAGGAAGGTACACGGAGAGCGAGCTCCCACCTGCAGCGGTTGGCAGATTGCGAAGTGTAGAGAAGGGATCACCCTCTCCTTTATTAGGGGAAAGGCCGTTAGGTAGATGCAATGTTAAGAACCACGTCACCGGCCGAGGAAGGTACACGGAGAGCGAGCTGCGACCTGCTGCGGTTTGTCAGGTTAGGAAGTAGAGGAAGGAAAACATCCTCTCATTCGGTAGACGAGAGGCCATAAGGTAGCTGCCACGGGAAGAAACATGTCACCGGCCGAGGTCGGTACATGGAGAGCGAGCTACGACATGCTGCGGTTGTCAGGTTACGAAGTAGAGAAAAGAAAACACCCCTCTCATTCGGTAGAGGAGAGGCCATAAGGTAGCTGCCACTGTAAGAACCATGTCACCGGCCGAGGAAGGTGCATGGAGAGTGCGCTGCGACCTGCTGCGGTTGTCAGGTTACGAACTATAGAAAGGAAAACACCCCTCTCATTCGGTAGAGGAGAGGCCATAAGGTAGCTGCCACGGGAAGAACCATGCCACCGGCCGAGGAAGGTACATGGAGAGCAAGCTGCGACCTGCTGCGGTTGTCAGGTTACGAAGTAGAGAAAGGAAAACACCCCTCTCATTCGGTAGAGGAGAGGCCATAAGGTAGCTGCCACAGGAAGAACCATGTCACCGGGCGAGGAAGGTGCATGGAGAGTGCGCTGCGACCTGCTGCGGTTGTCAGGTTACGAAGTAGAGAAAGGAAAACACCCCTCTCATTCGGTAGAGGAGAGGCCGTAAGGTAGCTGGCATGGGAAGAACCATGCCACCGGCCGAGGAAGGTACATGGAGAGCGAGCTGCGACCTGCTGCGGTGGTCAGGTTACGAAGTAGAGAAATGAAAACGCCCTCTCATTCGGTAGAGGATAGGCCATAAGGTAGATGCCACGGGAAGAACCATGTCACCGGCCGAGGGAGGTACACGGAGAGCGAGCTGCGACCTGCTGCGGTTGTCAGGTTATGAAGTAGAGAAAGGAAAACACCCTCTCATTCTCTAGAGGAGAGGCCATAGGGTAGCTGCCACGGAAAGAACCATGTCATCGGCCGAGGAAGGTACACGGAGAGCGAGCTGCGACCTGCTGCGGTTGTAGGTTACGAAGTGAAGAAAGGAAAACACCCTTTCATTCGGTAGAGGAGAGGCCATAAGGTAGCTGCCACGGGATGAACCATGTCACTGGCCCAGAAAGGCACGCAGAGAGCGAGCTGCGACCTGCTGCGGTTGGCAGATTGCGAAGTGGATAAAGGAAAACACCCTTTCATTAGGTAAAGGAGAGGCCATACGGTAGCTGCAACGCGAAGAACCATGTCACCGGCCGAGGAAGGTGCTCGGAGGGCGAGCTGCGACCTGCTGCGGTTGTCAGGATACGAAGTGGATAAAGGAAAACACCCTCTCATTCGGTAGAGGAGAGGCCATAAGGTAGCTGTCACAGGAACAACCATGTCACCGGCGGAGGAAGGTACGAGAAGAGCGAGCTGCGACCTGCTGCGGTTGTCAGGTTACGAAGTGGAGAAAGGAAAACACCCTTTCATTCGGTAGAGGAGAGGCCATAAGGGAGCTGCAACGTAAAGAACCATGTCACCGGCCGAGGAAAGTACACGGAGAGCGAGCTGCGACCTGCTGCGGTTGTCAGGATACGAAGTGGAGAAAGGAAAACATCCTCTCATTCGGTAGACGAGAGACCATAAGGTAGCTGCCAAGGGAAGAACCATGTCACCGGCCAAAGAAGGCACACGTAGAGCGCGCTGCAACCTCCTGCTGTCTTCAGGTTACGAAGTAAAGAAAGGAAAACACCCTCATTCGGTAGAGGAGAGGCCATGAGGTAGCTGCCACAGGAACAACCATGTCACCGGCGGAGGAAGGTACATGAAGAGCGAGCTGCGACCTGCTGCGGTTGTCAGGTTACGAAGTGGTGAAAGGAAAACACCCTTTCATTCGGTAGAGGAGAGGCCATAAGGTAGCTACCACGGGAAGAACCATGTCACTGGCCCAGAAAGGCACACAGAGAGCGAGCTGCCAACTGCTGCGGTTGGCAGGTTACGCAGTGGAGAAAGGAAAACACCCATTCATTAGGTAGAGGGGAGGCCATACGTTAGCTGCAACGCGAAGAACCATGTCACCGGCCGAGGAAGGTGCTCGGAGGGCGAGGTGCGACCTGCTGCGGTTGTCAGGATACGAAGTGGAGAAAGGAAAACATCCTCTCATTCGGTAGACGAGAGACCATAAGGTAGCTATCAAGGGAAGAACCATGTCACCGGCCAAAGAAGGCACACATAGAGCGCGCTGCAACCTCCTGCTGTCTTCAGGTTACGAAGTAAAGAAAGGAAAACACCCTCATTCGGTAGAGGAGAGGCCATAAGGTAGCTGCAACAGGAACAACCATGTCACCGGCGGAGGAAGGTACATGAAGAGCGAGCTGCGACCTGCTGCGGTTGTCAGGTTACGAAGTGGAGAAAGGAAAACACCCTTTCATTCGCTAGAGGAGAGGCCATCAGGTAGCTGCCACAGGAAGAACCATGTCACTGGCCCAGAAAGGCACACAGAGAGCGAGCTGCCACCTGCTGCGGTTGGCAGGTTACGCAGTGGAGAAAGGAAAACACCCATTCATTAGGTAGAGGAGAGGCCATAAGGGAGCTGCAACGTAAAGAACCATGTCACCGGCCGAGGAAAGTACACGGAGAGCGAGCTGCGACCTGCTGCGGTTTGTCAGGTTACGAAGTAGAGAAAGGAAAACATCCTCTCATTCGGTAGACGAGAGGCCATAAGGTAGCTGCCACGGGAAGAAACATGTCACCGGCCGAGGAAGGTACATGGAGAGCGAGCTACGACCTGCTGCGGTTGTCAGGTTACGAAGTGGAGAAAGGAAAACAGCCCTCTCATTCGGTAGAGGAAAGGCCATAAGGTAGCTGCCACAGGAAGAACCATGTCACCGGTCGAGGAAGGTGCATGGAGAGTGCGCTGCGACCTGCTGCGGTTGTCAGGTTACGAAGTAGAGAAAGGAAAACACCACTCTCATTCGGTAGAGGTGAGGCCATAAGGTAGCTGCCACGAGATGAACCATGCCACCGGCCGAGGAAGGTACATGGAGAGCAAGCTGCGACCTGCTGCGGTTGTCAGGTTACGAAGTAGAGAAAGGAAAACACCCCTCTAATTCGGTAGAGGAGAGGCCATAAGGTAGCTGCCACAGGAAGAACCATGTCACCGGCCGAGGAAGGTGCATGGAGAGTGCGCTGCGACCTGCTGCGGTTGTCAGGTTACGAAGTAGAGAAAGGAAAACACCCCTCTCATTCGGTAGAGGAGAGGCCATAAGGTAGCTGCCACGGGAAGAACCATGCCACCGGCCGAGGAAGGTACATGGAGAGCGAGCTGCGACCTGCTGCGGTGGTCAGGTTGCGAAGTGGAGAAATGAAAACATCCTCTCATTCGGTAGAGGATAGGCCATAAGGTAGCTGCCACGGGAAGAACCATGCCACCGGCCGAGGAAGGTACATGGAGAGCAAGCTGCGACCTGCTGCGGTTGTCAGGTTACGAAGTAGAGAAAGGAAAACACCCCTCTCATTCGGTAGAGGAGAGGCCATAAGGTAGCTGCCACAGGAAGAACCATGTCACCGGCCGAGCAAGGTACACTGAGAGCGAGCTGCGACCTGCTGCGGTTGTCAGGTTATGAAGTAGAGAAAGGAAAACACCCTCTCATTCTCTAGAGGAGAGGCCATAGGGTAGCTGCCATGGGAAGAACCATGTCATCGGCCGAGGAAGGTACACGGAGAGCGAGCTGCGACCTGCTGCGGTTGTAGGTTACGAAGTGAACAAAGGAAAACACCCTTTCATTCGGTAGAGGAGAGGCCATAAGGTAGCTGCCACGGGAAGAACCATGTCACTGGCCCAGAAAGGCACACAGAGAGCGAGCTGCGACCTGCTGCGGTTGGCAGATTGCGAAGTGGATAAAGGAAAACACCCTTTCATTAGGTAAAGGAGAGGCCATACGGTAGCTGCAACGCGAAGAACCATGTCACCGGCCGAGGAAGGTGCTCGGAGGGCGAGCTGCGACCTGCTTCGGTTGTCAGGATACGAAGTGGAGAAAGGAAAACATCCTCTCATTCGGTAGACGAGAGACCATAAGGTAGCTGCCACAGGAACAACCATGTCACCGGCGGAGGAAGGTACATGAAGAGCGAGCTGCGACCTGCTGCGGTTGTCAGGTTACGAAGTGGAGAAAGGGAAACACCCCTCTCGTTCGGTAAAGGACAGGCCATAAGGAGTCTGCCACGGGAAGAACCATGCCACCGGCCGAGGAATGTAGATCGAGAGCTAGCTGCGACATGCTGCGGTGGTCAGGTTACGAAGTAGAGAAAGGAAAACACAGTCTCATTCGGTAGAGGACAGTCCGAATGGTAGCTGCAACGGGAAGAACAATGTCACCGGCCGAGGAAGGTACACGGAGAGCGAGCTGCGACCTGCTGCTTTTGTCAGGTTACGAAGTAGAGAAAGGAAAACACCCTCTCATTCGGTAGACGAGAGGCCATAAGGTAGCTGCCAGGGGAAGAACCATGTCACCGGCAGAGGAAGGTACACGGAGAGCGAGCTGCGACCTGCTGCGGTTGTCAGGTTATGAAGTAGAGAAAGGAAAACACCCTCTCATTCTGTAGAGGAGAGGCCATAGGGTAGCTGCCACGGGAAGAACCATGTCATCGGCCGAGGAAGGTACACGGAGAGCGAGCTGCGACCTGCTGCGGTTGTCAGGTTACGAAGTGGATAAAGGAAAACACCCTTTCACTAGGTAAAGGAGAGGCCATACGGTAGCTGCAACGCGAAGAACCATGTCACCGGCCGAGGAAGGTGCTCGGAGGGCGAGCTGCGACCTGCTGCGGTTGTCAGGATACGAAGTGGAGAAAGGAAAACATCCTCTCATTCGGTAGACGAGAGACCATAAGGTAGCTGCCAAGGGAAGAACCATGTCACCGGCCAAAGAAGGTACACGGAGAGCGCGCTGCAACCTCCTGCTGTCTTCAGGTTACGAAGTAAAGAAAGGAAAACACCATCATTCGGTAGAGGAGAGGCCATAAGGTAGCTGCCACAGGAACAACCATGTCACCGGCGGAGGAAGGTACAAGAAGAGCGAGCTGCGACTTGCTGCGGCTGTCAGGTTACGACGTGGAGAAAGGAAAACACCCTTTCATTCGGTAGAGGAGAGGCCATAAGGTAGCTGCCACGGGAAGAACCATGTCACTGGCCCAGAAAGGCACACAGAGAGCGAGCTGCCACCTGCTGCGGTTGGCAGGTTACGCAGTGGAGAAAGGAAAACACCCATTCATTAGGTAGAGGAGAGGCCATAAGGGAGCTGCAACGTAAAGAACCATGTCACCGGCCGAGGAAAGTACACGGAGAGCGAGCTGCGACCTGCTGCGTTTGTCAGGTTACGAAGTAGAGAACGGAAAACACCCTCTCATTCGGTAGACGAGAGGCCATAAGGTAGCTGCCACGGGAAGAACCATGTCACCGGCCGAAGAAGGTACATGGAGTAGCGAGCTGTGACCTGCTGCGGTTAGCAGGTTACGAAGTAGAGAAAGGAAAACACCGTCTCATTCGGTAGAGGATAGGCCATAAGGTAGCTGCCACGGGAAGAACCTATGTCACCGGCCGAGGAAGGTACACGGAGAGCGAGCTGCGACCTGCTGCGGTTGTCAGGTTACGAAGTAGAGAAAGGAAAACATCCTCTCATTCGGTAGAGGAGAGGCCATAAGGTAGCTGCCACGGGAAGAACCATGCCACCGGCCGAGGAAGGTACATGGAGAGCAAGCTGCGACCTGCTGCGGTTGTCAGGTTACGAAGTAGAGAAAGGAAAACACCCCTCTCATTCGGTAGAGGAGAGGCCATAAGGTAGCTGCCACAGGAAGAACCATGTCACCGGCCGAGGAAGGTACACTGAGAGCGAGCTGCGACCTGCTGCGGTTGTCAGGTTACGAAGTAGAGAAAGGAAAACACCCTCTCATTCTCTAGAGGAGAGGCCATAGGGTAGCTGCCACGGGAAGAACCATGTCATCGGCCGAGGAAGGTACACGGAGAGCGAGCTGCGACCTGCTGCGGTTGTAGGTTACGAAGTGAAGAAAGGAAAACACCCTTTCATTCGGTAGAGGAGAGGCCGTACGGTAGCTGCCAACGCGAAGAACCATGCCACCGGCCGAGGAAGGTACATGGAGAGCAAGCTGCGACCTGCTGCGGTTGTCAGGTTACGAAGTAGAGAAAGGAAAACACCCCTCTCATTCGGTAGAGGAGAGGCCATAAGGTAGCTGCCACAGGAAGAACCATGTCACCGGCCGAGGAAGGTGCATGGAGAGTGCAGCTGCGACCTGCTGCGGTTGTCAGGTTACGAAGTAGAGAAAGGAAAACACCCCTCTCATTCGGTAGAGGAGAGGCCATAAGGTAGCTGCCACGGGAAGAACCATGCCACCGGCCGAGGAAGGTACATGCAGAGCGAGCTGCGACCTGCTGCGGTGGTCAGGTTACGAAGTAGAGAAATGAAAACACCCTCTCATTCGGTAGAGGATAGGCCATAAGGTAGCTGCCACGGGAAGAACCATGTCACCGGCCGAGGAAGGTACACGGAGAGCGAGCTGCGACCTGCTGCGGTTGTCAGGTTACGAAGTAGAGAAAGGAAAACACCCTCTCATTCTCTAGAGGAGAGGCCATAGGGTAGCTGCCACGGGAAGAACCATGTCATCGGCCGAGGAAGGTACACGGAGAGCGAGCTGCGACCTGCTGCGGTTGTCAGGTTACGAAGTGAAGAAAGGAAAACACCCTTTCATTCGGTAGAGGAGAGGCCATAGGGTAGCTGCCACGGGAAGAACCATGTCACTGGCCCAGAAAGGCACACAGAGAGCGAGCTGCGACCTGCTGCGGTTGGCAGATTGCGAAGTGGATAAAGGAAAACACCCTTTCATTAGGTAAAGGAGAGGCCATACGGTAGCTGCAACGCGAAGAACCATGTCACCGGCCGAGGAAGGTGCTCGGAGGGCGAGCTGCGACCTGCTGCGGTTGTCAGGATACGAAGTGGAGAAAGGAAAACATCCTCTCATTCGGTAGACGAGAGACCATAAGGTAGCTGCCACAGGAACAACCATGTCACCGGCGGAGGAAGGTACATGAAGAGCGAGCTGCGACCTGCTGCGGTTGTCAGGTTACGAAGTGGAGAAAGGGAAACACCCCTCTCGTTCGGTAAAGGACAGGCCATAAGGTAGTCTGCCACGGGAAGAACCATGCCACCGGCCGAGGAATGTAGATCGAGAGCGAGCTGCGACATGCTGCGGTGGTCAGGTTACGAAGTAGAGAAAGGAAAACACCCTCTCATTCGGTAGAGGATAGGCCATATGGTAGCTGCAACGGGAAGAACCATGTCACCGGCCGAGGAAGGTACACGGAGAGCGAGCTGCGACCTGCTGCTTTTGTCAGGTTACGAAGTAGAGAAAGGAAAACACCCTCTCATTCGGTAGAGGAGAGGCCATAAGGTAGCTGCCACGGGAACGAACCATGTCACCGGCAGAGGAAGGTACACGGAGAGCGAGCTGCGACCTGCTGCGGTTGTCAGGTTACGAAGTAGAGAAAGGAAAACACCCTCTCATTCGTGTAGAGGAGAGGCCATAGGGTAGCTGCCACGGGAAGAACCATGTCACTGGCCCAGAAAGGCACACAGAGAGCGAGCTGCGACCTGCTGCGGTTGGCAGATTGCGAAGTGGATAAAGGAAAACACCCTTTCATTAGGTAAAGGAGAGGCCATACGGTAGCTGCAACGCGAAGAACCATGTCACCGGCCGAGGAAGGTGCTCGGAGGGCGAGCTGCGACCTGCTGCGGTTGTCAGGATACGAAGTGGAGAAAGGAAAACATCCTCTCATTCGGTAGACGAGAGACCATAAGGTAGCTGCCACGGGAAGAACCATGTCACCGGCCAAAGACAGGTACACGGAGAGCGCGCTGCAACCTCCTGCTGTCTTCAGGTTACGAAGTAAAGAAAGGAAAACACCCTCTCATTCGGTAGAGGAGAGGCCATAAGGTAGCTGCCACAGGAACAACCATTGTCACCGGCGGAGGAAGGTACATGAAGAGCGAGCTGCGACCTGCTGCGGTTGTCAGGTTACGAAGTGGAGAAAGGAAAACACCCTTTCATTCGGTAGAGGAGAGGCCATAGGGTAGCTGCCACGGGAAGAACCATGTCACTGGCCCAGAAAGGCACACAGAGAGCGAGCTGCCACCTGCTGCGGTTGGCAGGTTACGCAGTGGAGAAAGGAAAACACCCATTCATTAGGTAGAGGAGAGGCCATAAGGGAGCTGCAACGTAAATAACCATGTCACCGGCCGAGGAAGGTACATGGAGAGCGAGCTGCGACCTGCTGCGGTTTGTCAGGTTACGAAGTAGAGAAAGGAAAACATCCTCTCATTCGGTAGACGAGAGGCCATAAGGTAGCTGCCACGGAAGAACCATGTCACCGGCCGAGGAAGGTACATGGAGAGCGACTGCGACCATGCTGCGTTTGTCAGGTTACGAAGTAGAGAAAGGAAAACACCCCTCTCATTCGGTAGAGGAGAGGCCATAAGGTAGCTGCCACAGGAAGAACCATGTCACCGGCCGAGGAAGGTGCATGGAGAGTGCGCTGCGACCTGCTGCGGTTGTCAGGTTACGAAGTAGAGAAAGGAAAACACCCCTCTCATTCGGTAGAGGAGAGGCCATAAGGTAGCTGCCACGGGAAGAACCATGTCACCGGCCGAGGAAGGTACATGGAGAGTGCGCTGCGACCTGCTGCGGTTGTCAGGTTACGAAGTGGAGAAAGGGAAACACCCCTCTCGTTCGGTAAAGGACAGGCCATAAGGAGTCTGCCACGGGAAGAACCATGCCACCGGCCGAGGAATGTAGATCGAGAGCGAGCTGCGACATGCTGCGGTGGTCAGGTTACGAAGTAGAGAAAGGGAAACACAGCCTCATTCGGTAGAGGATAGTCCATATGGTAGCTGCAACGGGAGGAACAATGTCACCGGCCGAGGAAGGTACACGGAGAGCGAGCTGCGACCTGCTGCTTTTGTCAGGTTACGAAGTAGAGAAAGGAAAACACCCTCTCATTCGGTAGACGAGAGGCCATAATGTAGCTGCCAGGGGAAGAACCATGTCACCGGCCGAAGAAGGTACATGGAGTATGAGCTGTGACCTGCTGCGTTAGCAGGTTACGAAGTGAAGAAAGGAAAACACCGTCTCATTCGGTAGAGGATAGGCCATAAGGTAGCTGCCACGGGAAGAACCATGTCACCGGCCGAGGGAGGTACACGGAGAGTGAGCTGCGACCTGCTGCGGTTGTCAGGTTATGAAGTAGAGAAAGGAAAACACCCTCTCATTCTGTAGAGGAGAGGCCATGGGTAGCTGCCACGGGAAGAACCATGTCACCGGCCCAGGAAAGTCCACGGAGAGCGCGCTGCGACCTGCTGCGGTTGTCAGGTTACGAAGTAGAGAAAGGAAAACACCCTCTCATTCGGTAGAAGAGAGGCCATAAGGTAGCTGTCACGGGAACAACCATGTCACCGGCCGAGGAAGGTACACGGAGAGCGAGCTGCGACCTTCTGCGGTTGGCAGATTGCGAAGTGGAGAGAAGGGATCAGATTCTTCTTTAGTATGGAAAGGCCATTAGGTAGATGCCACGGGAAGAACCATGTCACCGGCCGAGGAAGGTATACGGAGAACGAACTGCGACCTGCTGCGGTTGTCAGGTTACGAAGTGGAGAAAGGAAAACGCCCTATCATTCGGTAGAGGAGAGGCCATGAAGTAGCTGCCACGGGAAGAACCATGTAATCGGCCGAGGAAGGTACACGGAGAGCGAGCTGCGACCTGCAGCGGTTTTCAGGTTACGATGTGGAGAAAGGAAAACACCCTTTCATTCGGTAGAGTAGAGGCCATAAGGTAGCTGCCACTGGAAGAACCTTGTCACCGGCCCAGAAAGGCCCACGTAGAGCGAGCTGAGACCTGCTGCGGTTGGCAGGTTACGCTGCGGAGAAAGGAAAACACCCATTCATTAGGTAGAGGAGAGGCCATAAGGGAGCTGCAACGTAAATAACCATGTCACCGGGCGAGGAAGGTACACGGAGAGCGAGCTGCGACCTGCTGCGGTTTGTCAGGTTACGAAGTAGAGAAAGGAAAACACCCCTCTCATTCGGTAGAGGAGAGTCCATAAGGTAGCTGCCACGGGAAGAACCATGCCACCGGCCGAGGAAGGTACATGGAGAGGCGCTGCGACCTGCTGCGGTTGTCAGGTTACGAAGTAGAGAAAGGAAAACACCCCTCTCATTCGGTAGAGGAGAGGCCATAAGGTAGCTGCCACAGGAAGACCCATGTCACCGGCCGAGGAATGTGCATGGAGAGTGCGCTGCGACCTGCTGCGGTTGTCAGGTTACGAAGTAGAGAAAGGAAAACACCCCTCTCATTCGGTAGAGGAGAGGCCATAAGGTAGCTGCCACGGGAAGAACCATGCCACCGGCCGAGGAAGGTACATGGAGAGCGAGCTGCGACCTGCTGCGGTGGTCAGGTTACGAAGTAGAGAAATGAAAACACCCTCTCATTTGGTAGAGGATAGGCCATAAGGTAGCTGCCACGGGAAGAACCATGTCACCGGCCGAGGAAGGTACACGGAGAGCGAGCTGCGACCTGCTGCGGTTGTCAGGTTATAAAGTAGAGAAAGGAAAACACCCTCTCATTCTCTAGAGGAGAGGCCATAGGGTAGCTGCCACGGGAAAAACCATGTCATCGGCCGAGGAAGGTACACGGAGAGCGAGCTGCGACCTGCTGCGGTTGTAGGTTACGAAGTGAAGAAAGGAAATCACCCTTTCATTCGGTAGAGGAGAGGCCATAAGGTAGCTGCCACGGGAAGAACCATGTCACTGGCCCAGAAAGGCACACAGAGAGCGAGCTGCGACCTGCTGCGGTTGGCAGATTGCGAAGTGGATAAAGGAAAACACCCTTTCATTAGGTAAAGGAGAGGCCATACGGTAGCTGCAATGCGAAGAACCATGTCACCGGCCGAGGAAGGTGCTCGGAGGGCGAGCTGCGACCTGCTTCGGTTGTCAGGATACGAAGTGGAGAAAGGAAAACATCCTCTCATTCGGTAGACGAGAGACCATAAGGTAGCTGCCACAGGAACAACCATGTCACCGGCGGAGGAAGGTACATGAAGAGCGCGCTGCAACCTCCTGCTGTCTTCAGGTGACGAAGTAAAGAAAGGAAAACACCCTCTCATTCGGTAGAGGAGAGGCCATAAGGTAGCTGCCACGGGAAGAACCATGCCACCGGCCGAGGAAGGTACATGGAGAGCGAGCTGCGACCTGCTGCGGTGGTCAGGTTACGAAGTAGAGAAATGAAAACACCCTCTCATTTGGTAGAGGATAGGCCATAAGGTAGCTGCCACGGGAAGAACCATGTCACCGGCCGAGAAAGGTGCATGGAGAGTGCGCTGCGACCTGCTGCGGTTGTCAGGTTACGAAGTAGAGAAAGGAAAACACCCCTCTCATTCGGTAGAGGATAGGCTATAAGGTAGCTGCCACAGGAAGACCCATGTCACCGGCCGAGGAAGGTACACGGAGAGCGAGCTGCGACCTGCTGCGGTTGTCAGGTTATGAAGTAGAGAAAGGAAAACACCCTCTCATTGTGTAGAGGAGAGGGCATGGGTAGCTGCCACGGGAAGAACCATGTCACTGGCCCAGAAAGGCACACAGAGAGCGAGCTGCGACCTGCTGCGGTTGGCAGATTGCGAAGTGGATAAAGGAAAACACCCTTTCATTAGGTAAAGAAGAGGCCATACGGTAGCTGCAACGCGAAGAACCATGTCACCGGCCGTGGAAGGTGCTCGGAGGGCGAGCTGCGACCTGCTGCGGTGTTCAGGATACGAAGTGGAGAAAGGAAAACATCCTCTCATTCGGTAGACAAGAGACCATAATGTAGCTGCCACGGGAAGAACCATGTCACCGGCCAAAGAAGGTACACGGAGAGCGCGCAGCAACCTCCTGCTGTCTTCAGGTGACGAAGTAAAGAAAGGAAAACACCCTCTCATTCGGTAGAGGAGAGGCCATAAGGTAGCTGCCACAGGAACAACCATGTCACCGGCGGAGGAAGGTACATGAAGAGCGAGCTGCGACCTGCTGCGGTTGTCAGGTTACGAAGTGTAGAAAGGAAAACACCCTTTCATTCGGTAGAGGAGAGGCTTAAGGTAGCTGCCACGGGAAGAACCATGTCACTGGCCCAGAAAGGCACACAGAGAGCGAGCTGCCACCTGCTGCGGTTGGCAGGTTACGAAGTGGAGAAAGGAAAACACCCTCTCATTAGGTAGAGGAGAGGCCATAAGGTAGCTGCAACGCGAAGAACCATGTCACCGGCCGAGGAAGGTACTCGGAGAGCGAGCTGCGACCTGCTGCGGTTGTCAGGTTACGAAGTAAGAAAGGAAACACCCTCATTCGGTAGAGAGAGGCCATAGGTAGCTGCCACGGAAGCATGTCACCGGCGAAAGGCATGGAGGGCTGCGACCTGCTGCGTTGCAGGTTACGAAGTGAGAAAGGAAAACACCCTCTCATTCGGTAGAGGAGGCCATAAGGTAGCTGCCACGGGAAGAACCATGTCACCGGCCGAGGAAGGTACACGGAGAGCGAGCTGCGACCTGCTGCTGTTGTCAGGTTACGAAGTAGAGAAAGGAAAACACCCTCTCATTCGGTAGAGGAGAGGCCATAAGGTAGCTGCCACGGGAAGAACCATGTCACCGGCCGAGGAAGGTACACGGAGAGCGAGCTGCGACCTGCTGCTTTTGTCAGGTTACGAAGTAGAGAACGGAAAACACCCTCTCATTCGGTAGACGAGAGGCCATAAGGTAGCTGCCAGGGGAAGAACCATGTCACCGGCCGAAGAAGGTACATGGAGTATGAGCTGTGACCTGCTGCGTTAGCAGGTTACGAAGTAGAGAAAGGAAAACACCGTCTCATTCGGTAGAGGATAGGCCATAAGGTAGCTGCCACGGGAGGAACTATGTCACCGGCCGAGGAAGGTACACGGAGAGCGAGCTGCGACCTGCTGCGGTTGTCAGGTTACGAAGTAGAGAAAGGAAAACACCCTCTCATTCGGTAGAGGAGAGGCCATAAGGTAGCTGCCACGGGAAGAACCATGCCACCGGCCGAGGAAGGTACATGGAGAGCAAGCTGCGACCTGCTGCGGTTGTCAGGTTACGAAGTAGAGAAAGGAAAACACCCCTCTCATTCGGTAGAGGAGAGGCCATAAGGTAGCTGCCACAGGAAGAACCATGTCACCGGCCGAGGAAGGTACACTGAGAGCGAGCTGCGACCTGCTGCGGTTGTCAGGTTACGAAGTAGAGAAAGGAAAACACCCTCTCATTCGGTAGAGGAGAGGCCATAAGGTAGCTGCCACGGGAAGAACCATGTCACCGGCCGAGGAAGGTACACGGAGAGCGAGCTGCGACCTGCTGCGGTTGTCAGGTTACGAAGTGAGAGAAAGGAAAACACCCTCTCATTCGGTAGAGGAGAGGCCATAAGGTAGCTGCCACGCGAAGAACCATGCCACCGGCCGAGGAAGGTACATGGAGAGCGAGCTGCGACCTGCTGCGGTTGTCAGGTTACGAAGTAGAGAAAGGAAAACACCCCTCTCATTCGGTAGAGGAGAGGCCATAAGGTAGCTGCCACAGGAAGACCCATGTCACCGGCCGAGGAAGGTGCATGGAGAGTGCAGCTGCGACCAGCTGCGGTTGTCAGGTTACGAAGTAGAGAAAGGAAAACACCCCTCTCATTCGGTAGAGGAGAGGCCATAAGGTAGCTGCCACGGGAAGAACCATGCCACCGGCCGAGGAAGGTACATGGAGAGCGAGCTGCGACCTGCTGCGGTGGTCAGGTTACGAAGTAGAGAAATGAAAACACCCTCTCATTCGGTAGAGGATAGGCCATAAGGTAGCTGCCACGGGAAGAACCATGTCACCGGCCGAGGAAGGTACACGGAGAGCGAGCTGCGACCTGCTGCGGTTGTCAGGTTATGAAGTAGAGAAAGGAAAACACCCTCTCATTTTCTAGAGGAGAGGCCATAGGGTAGCTGCCACGGGAAGAACCATGTCATCGGCCGAGGAAGGTACACGTAGAGCGAGCTGCGACCTGCTGCGGTTGTAGGTTACGAAGTGAAGAAAGGAAATCACCCTTTCATTCGGTAGAGGAGAGGACATAGGGTAGCTGCCACGGGAAGAACCATGTCACTGGCCCAGAAAGGCACACAGAGAGCGAGCTGCGACCTGCTGCGGTTGGCAGATTGCGAAGTGGATAAAGGAAAACACCCTTTCATTAGGTAAAGGAGAGGCCATACGGTAGCTGCAACGCGAAGAACCATGTCACCGGCCGAGGAAGGTGCTCGGAGGGCGAGCTGCGACCTGCTTCGGTTGTCAGGATACGAAGTGGAGAAAGGAAAACATCCTCTCATTCGGTAGACGAGAGACCATAAGGTAGCTGCCACAGGAACAACCATGTCACCGGCGGAGGAAGGTACATGAAGAGCGAGCTGCGACCTGCTGCGGTTGTCAGGTTACGAAGTGGAGAAAGGGAAACACCCCTCTCGTTCGGTAAAGGACAGGCCATAAGGAGTCTGCCACGGGAAGAACCATGCCACCGGCCGAGGAATGTAGATCGAGAGCGAGCTGCGACATGCTGCGGTGGTCAGGTTACGAAGTAGAGAAAGGAAAACACAGTCTCATTCGGTAGAGGATAGTCCATATGGTAGCTGCAACGGGAAGAACAATGTCACCGGCCGAGGAAGGTACACGGAGAGCGAGCTGCGACCTGCTGCTTTTGTCAGGTTACGAAGTAGAGAAAGGAAAACACCCTCTCATTCGGTAGAGGAGAGGCCATAGGGTAGCTGCCACGGGAAGAACCATGTCACCGGCCGAGCAAGGTACACGGAGAGCGAGCTGCGACCTGCTGCGGTTGTCAGGTTACGAAGTAGAAGAAAGGAAAACACCCTCTCATTCGGTAGAGGAGAGGCCATAAGGTAGCTGCCACGGGAAGAACCATGTCACCGGCCCAGGAAGGTACACGGAGAGCGAGCTGCGACCTGCTGCGGTTGTCAGATTACGAAGTGGATAAAGGAAAACACCCTCTCATTCGGTAGAGGAGAGGCCATTCGGTAGCTGCCACGCGAAGAACCATGTCACCGGCCGAGGAAGGTGCTCGGAGAGCGAGCTGCGACCTGCTGCGGTTGTCAGGTTACGAAGTGGAGAAAGGAAAACATCCTCTCATTCGGTAGACGAGAGACCATAAGGTAGCTGCCACAGGAACAACCATGTCACCGGCGGAGGAAGGTACATGAAGAGCGAGCTGCGACCTGCTGCGGTTGTCAGGTTACGAAGTGGAGAAAGGAAAACACCCCTCTCATTCGGTAGAGGAGAGGCCATAAGGTAGTCTGCCACGGGAAGAACCATGCCACCGGCCGAGGAAGGTACATCGAGAGCGAGCTGCGACCTGCTGCGGTGGTCAGGTTACGAAGTAGAGAAAGGAAAACACAGTCTCATTCGGTAGAGGATAGGCCATAAGGTAGCTGCAACGGGAAGAACCATGTCACCGGCCGAGGAAGGTACACGGAGAGCGAGCTGCGACCTGCTGCTTTTGTCAGGTTACGAAGTAGAGAAAGGAAAACACCCTCTCATTCGGTAGACGAGAGGCCATAAGGTAGCTGCCACGGGAAGAACCATGTCACCGGCCGAGGAAGGTACACGGAGAGCGAGCTGCGACCTGCTGCGGTTGTCAGGTTATGAAGTAGAGAAAGGAAAACACCCTCTCATTGTGTAGAGGAGAGGCCATGGGTAGCTGCCACGGGAGGAACCATGTCACTGGCCCAGAAAGGCACACAGAGAGCGAGCTGCGACCTGCTGCGGTTGGCAGATTGCGAAGTGGATAAAGGAAAACACCCTTTCATTAGGTAAAGGAGAGACCATACGGTAGCTGCAATGCGAAGAACCATGTCACCGGTCGAGGAAGGTGCTCGGAGGGCGAGCTGCGACCTCCTGCGGTTGTCAGGATACGAAGTGGAGAAAGGAAAACATCCTCTCATTCGGTAGACGAGAGACCTTAAGGTAGCTGCCACGGGAAGAACCATGTCACCGGCCAAAACAGGTACACGGAGAGCGCGCTGCAACCTCCTGCTGTCTTCAGGTTACGAAGTAAAGAAAGGAAAACACCCTCTCATTCGGTAGAGGAGAGGCCATAAGGTAGCTGCCACAGGAACAACCATTTCACCGGCGGAGGAAGGTACATGAAGAGCGAGCTGCGACCTGCTGCGGTTGTCAGGTTACGAAGTGGAGAAAGGAAAACACCCTTTCATTCGGTAGAGGAGAGGCCATAGGGTAGCTGCCACGGGAAGAACCATGTCACTGGCCCAGAAAGGCACACAGAGAGCGAGCTGCCACCTGCTGCGGTTGGCAGGTTACGCAGTGGAGAAAGAAAAACACCCATTCATTAGGTAGAGGAGAGGCCATAAGGGAGCTGCAACGTAAATAACCATGTCACCGGCCGAGGAAGGTACACGGAGAGCGAGCTGCGACCTGCTGCCGTTTGTGAGGTTACGAAGTAGAGAAAGGAAAACATCCTCTCATTCGGTAGACGAGAGGCCATAAGGTAGCTGCCACGGGAAGAAACATGTCACCGGCCGAGGTCGGTACATGGAGAGCGATCTACGACATGCTGGGTTTGTCAGGTTACGAAGTAGAGAAAGGAAAACACCCCTCTCATTCGGTAGAGGAGAGGCCATAAGGTAGCTGCCACAGGAAGAACCTTGTCACCGGCCGAGGAAGGTGCATGGAGAGTGCGCTGCGACCTGCTGCGGTTGTCAGGTTACGAAGTAGAGAAAGGAAAACACCCCTCTCATTCGGTAGAGGAGAGGCCATAAGGTAGCTGCCACGGGAAGAACCATGCCACCGGCCGAGGAAGGTACATGGAGAGTGCGCTGCGACCTGCTGCGGTTGTCAGGTTACGAAGTAGAGAAAGGAAAACACCCCTCTCATTCGGTAGAGGAGAGGCCATAAGGTAGCTGCCACGGGAAGAACCATGTCACTGGCCCAGAAATGCACACAGAGAGCGAGCTGCCACCTGCTGCGGTTGGCAGGTTACGCAGTGGAGAAAGGAAAACACCCATTCATTAGGTAGAGGAGAGGCCATAAGGGAGCTGCAACGTAAATAACCATGTCACCGGCCGAGGAAGGTACATGGAGAGCGAGCTGCGACCTGCTGCGGTTTGTGAGGTTACGAAGTAGAGAAAGGAAAACATCCTCTCATTCGGTAGACGAGAGGCCATAAGGAAGCTGCCACGGGAAGAAACATGTCACCGGCCGAGGTCGGTACATGGAGAGCGAGCTGCGACCTGCTGCGTTTGTCAGGTTACGAAGTAGAGAAAGGAAAACACCCCTCTCATTCGGTAGAGGAGAGGCCATAAGGTAGCTGCCACAGGAAGAACCATGTCACCGGCCGAGGAAGGTGCATGGAGAGTGCGCTGCGACCTGCTGCGGTTGTCAGGTTACGAAGTATAGAAAGGAAAACACCCCTCTCATTCGGTAGAGGAGAGGCCATAAGGTAGCTGCCACGGGAAGAACCATGCCACCGGCCGAGGAAGGTACATGGAGAGTGCGCTGCGACCTGCTGCGGTTGTCAGGTTACGAAGTGGAGAAAGGGAAACACCCCTCTCGTTCGGTAAAGGACAGGCCATAAGGAGTCTGCCACGGGAAGAACCATGCCACCGGCCGAGGAATGTAGATCGAGAGCGAGCTGCGACATGCTGCGGTGGTCAGGTTACGAAGTAGAGAAAGGGAAACACAGCCTCATTCGGTAGAGGATAGTTCATATGGTAGCTGCAACGGGAGGAACAATGTCACCGGCCGAGGAAGGTACACGGAGAGCGAGCTGCGACCTGCTGCTTTTGTAAGGTTACGAAGTAGAGAAAGGAAAACACCCTCTCATTCGGTAGACGAGAGGCCATAATGTAGCTGCCAGGGGAAGAACCATGTCACCGGCCGAAGAAGGTACATGGAGTATGAGCTGTGACCTGCTGCGTTAGCAGGTTACGAAGTGAAGAAAGGAAAACACCGTCTCATTCGGTAGAGGATAGGCCATAAGGTAGCTGCCACGGGAAGAACCATGTCACCGGCCGAGGGAGGTACACGGAGAGTGAGCTGCGACCTGCTGCGGTTGTCAGGTTATGAAGTAGAGAAAGGAAAACACCCTCTCATTCTGTAGAGGAGAGGCCATGGGTAGCTGCCACGGGAAGAACCATGTCACCGGCCCAGGAAAGTCCACGGAGAGCGCGCTGCGACCTGCTGCGGTTGTCAGGTTACGAAGTAGAGAAAGGAAAACACCCTCTCATTCGGTAGAAGAGAGGCCATAAGGTAGCTGTCACGGGAACAACCATGTCGCCGGCCGAGGAAGGTACACGGAGAGCGAGCTGCGACCTTCTGCGGTTGGCAGATTGCGAAGTGGAGAGAAGGGATCAGATTCTTCTTTAGTATGGAAAGGCCATTAGGTAGATGCCACGGGAAGAACCATGTCACCGGCCGAGGAAGGTACACGGAGAGCGAGCTGCGACCTGCTGCGGTTGTCAGGTTACGAAGTGGAGAAAGGAAAACGCCCTATCATTCGGTAGAGGAGAGGCCATGAAGGTAGCTGCCACGGGAAGAACCATGTAATCGGCCGAGGAAGGTACACGGAGAGCGAGCTGCGACCTGCAGCGGTTTTCAGGTTACGATGTGGAGAAAGGAAAACACCCTTTCATTCGGTAGAGGAGAGGCCATAAGGTAGCTGCCACTGGAAGAACCATGTCACCGGCCCAGAAAGGCCCACGTAGAGCGAGCTGAGACCTGCTGCGGTTGGCAGGTTACGCTGCGGAGAAAGGAAAACACCCATTCATTAGGTAGAGGAGAGGCCATAAGGGAGCTGCAACGTAAAGAACCATGTCACCGGCCGAGGAAGGTACACGGAGAGCGAGCTGCGACCTGCTGCGGTTTGTCAGGTTACGAAGTAGAGAAAGGAAAACACCCCTCTCATTCGGTAGAGGAGAGTCCATAAGGTAGCTGCCACAGGAAGAACCTTGTCACCGGCCGAGGAAGGTACATGGAGAGTGCGCTGCGACCTGCTGCGGTTGTCAGGTTACGAAGTAGAGAAAGGAAAACACCCCTCTCATTCGGTAGAGGAGAGGCCATAAGGTAGCTGCCACAGGAAGACCCATGTCACCGGCCGAGGAATGTGCATGGAGAGTGCGCTGCGACCTGCTGCGGTTGTCAGGTTACGAAGTAGAGAAAGGAAAACACCCCTCTCATTCGGTAGAGGAGAGGCCATAAGGTAGCTGCCACGGGAAGAACCATGCCACCGGCCGAGGAAGGTACATGGAGAGCGAGCTGCGACCTGCTGCGGTGGTCAGGTTACGAAGTAGAGAAATGAAAACACCCTCTCATTTGGTAGAGGATAGGCCATAAGGTAGCTGCCACGGGAAGAACCATGTCACCGGCCGAGGAAGGTACACGGAGAGCGAGCTGCGACCTGCTGCGGTTGTCAGGTTATAAAGTAGAGAAAGGAAAACACCCTCTCATTCTCTAGAGGAGAGGCCATAGGGTAGCTGCCACGGGAAAAACCATGTCATCGGCCGAGGAAGGTACACGGAGAGCGAGCTGCGACCTGCTGCGGTTGTAGGTTACGAAGTGAAGAAAGGAAATCACCCTTTCATTCGGTAGAGGAGAGGCCATAAGGTAGCTGCCACGGGAAGAACCATGTCACTGGCCCAGAAAGGCACACAGAGAGCGAGCTGCGACCTGCTGCGGTTGGCAGATTGCGAAGTGGATAAAGGAAAACACCCTTTCATTAGGTAAAGGAGAGGCCATACGGTAGCTGCAATGCGAAGAACCATGTCACCGGCCGAGGAAGGTGCTCGGAGGGCGAGCTGCGACCTGCTGCGGTTGTCAGGATACGAAGTGGAGAAAGGAAAACATCCTCTCATTCGGTAGACAAGAGACCATAATGTAGCTGCCACGGGAAGAACCATGTCACCGGCCAAAGAAGGTACACGGAGAGCGCGCAGCAACCTCCTGCTGTCTTCAGGTGACGAAGTAAAGAAAGGAAAACACCCTCTCATTCGGTAGAGGAGAGGCCATAAGGTAGCTGCCACAGGAACAACCATGTCACCGGCGGAGGAAGGTACATGAAGAGCGAGCTGCGACCTGCTGCGGTTGTCAGGTTACGAAGTGTAGAAAGGAAAACACCCTTTCATTCGGTAGAGGAGAGGCCTTAAGGTAGCTGCCACGGGAAGAACCATGTCACTGGCCCAGAAAGGCACACAGAGAGCGAGCTGCCACCTGCTGCGGTCTGTCAGGTTACGAAGTAGAGAAAGGAAAACATCCTCTCATTCGGTAGACGAGAGGCCATAAGGTAGCTGCCGCGGGAAGAAACATGTCACCGGCCGAGGTCGGTATATGGAGAGCGAGCTACGACATGCTGCGGTTGTCAGGTTACGAAGTAGAGAAAGGAAAACACCCCTCTCATTCGGTAGAGAAGAGGCCATAAGGTAGCTGCCACAGGAAGAACCTTGTCACCGGCCGAGGAAGGTGCATGGAGAGTGCGCTGCGACCTGCTGCGGTTGTCAGGTTACGAAGTAGAGAAAGGAAAACACCCCTCTCATTCGGTAGAGGAGGCCATAAGGCAGCTGCCACGGGAAGAACCATGCCACCGGCCGAGGAAGGTACATGGAGAGCAAGCTGCGACCTGCTGCGGTTGTCAGGTTACGAAGTAGAGAAAGGAAAACACCCCTCTCATTCGGTAGAGGAGAGGCCATAAGGTAGCTGCCACAGGAAGAACCATGTCACCGGCCGAGGAAGGTGCATGGAGAGTGCGCTGCGACCTGCTGCGGTTGTCAGGTTACGAAGTAGAGAAAGGAAAACACCCCTCTCATTCGGTAGAGGAGAGGCCATAAGGTAGCTGCCACAGGAAGACCCATGTCACCGGCCGAGGAAGGTGCATGGAGAGTGCGCTGCGACCTGCTGCGGTTGTCAGGTTACGAAGTAGAGAAAGGAAAACACCCCTCTCATTCGGTAGAGGAGAGGCCATAAGGTAGCTGCCACGGGAAGAACCATGCCACCGGCCGAGGAAGGTACATGGAGAGTGCGCTGCGACCTGCTGCGGTTGTCAGGTTACGAAGTAGAGAAAGGAAAACACCCCTCTCATTCGGTAGAGAGGCCATAAGGCAGCTGCCACGGGAAGAACCATGCCACCGGCCGAGGAAGGTACATGGAGAGCAAGCTGCGACCTGCTGCGGTTGTCAGGTTACGAAGTAGAGAAAGGAAAACACCCCTCTCATTCGGTAGAGGAGAGGCCATAAGGTAGCTGCCACAGGAAGAACCATGTCACCGGCCGAGGAAGGTGCATGGAGAGTGCGCTGCGACCTGCTGCGGTTGTCAGGTTACGAAGTAGAGAAAGGAAAACACCCCTCTCATTCGGTAGAGGAGAGGCCATAAGGTAGCTGCCACAGGAAGACCCATGTCACCGGCCGAGGAAGGTGCATGGAGAGTGCGCTGCGACCTGCTGCGGTTGTCAGGTTACGAAGTAGAGAAAGGAAAACACCCCTCTCATTCGGTAGAGGAGAGGCCATAAGGTAGCTGCCACGGGAAGAACCATGCCACCGGCCGAGGAAGGTACATGGAGAGCGAGCTGCGACCTGCTGCGGTGGTCAGGTTACGAAGTGGAGAAATGAAAACACCCTCTCATTCGGTAGAGGATAGGCCATAAGGTAGCTGCGACGGGAAGAACCATGCCACCGGCCGAGGAAGGTACATGGAGAGCAAGCTGCGAGCTGCTGCGGTTGTCAGGTTACGAAGTAGAGAAAGGAAAACACCCCTCTCATTCGGTAGAGGAGAGGCCATACGGTAGCTGCCACAGGAAGAACCATGTCACCGGCCGAGGAAGGTACACGGAGAGCGAGCTGCGACCTGCTGCGGTTGTCAGGTTATGAAGTAGAGAAAGGAAAACACCCTCTCATTCTCTAGAGGAGAGGCCATAGGGTAGCTGCCACGGGAAGAACCATGTCATCGGCCGAGGAAGGTACACGGAGAGCGAGCTGCGACCTGCTGCGGTTGTAGGTTACGAAGTGAAGAAAGGAAAACACCCTTTCATTCGGTAGAGGAGAGGCCATAAGGTAGCTGCCACGGGAAGAACCATGTCACTGGCCCAGAAAGGCACACAGAGAGCGAGCTGCGACCTGCTGCGGTTGGCAGATTGCGAAGTGGATAAAGGAAAACACCCTTTCATTAGGTAAAGGAGAGGCCATACGGTAGCTGCAACGCGAAAAACCATGTCACCGGCCAAGGAAGGTGCTCGGAGGGCGAGCTGCGACCTGCTGCGGTTGTCAGGATACGAAGTGGAGAAAGGAAAACATCCTCTCATTCGGTAGACGAGAGACCATAAGGTAGCTGCCAAGGGAAGAACCATGTCACCGGCCAAAGAAGGTACACGGAGAGCGCGCTGCAACCTCCTGCTGTCTTCAGGTTACGAAGTAAAGAAAGGAAAACACCCTCTCATTCGGTAGAGGAGAGGCCATAAGGTAGCTGCCACAGGAACAACCATTTCACCGGCGGAGGAAGGTACATGAAGAGCGAGCTGCGACCTGCTGCGGTTGTCAGGATGCGAAGTGGAGAAAGGAAAACATCCTCTCATTCGGTAGACGAGAGACCATAAGGTAGCTGCCACGGGAAGAACCATGTCACCGGCCAAAGAAGGTACACGGAGAGCGCGCTGCAACCTCCTGCTGTCTTCAGGTTACGAAGTAAAGAAAGGAAAACACCCTCTCATTCGGTAGAGAGGCCATAGGGTAGCTGCCACAGGTACAACTATGTCTCCGGCGGAGGAAGGTATATGAAGAGCGAGCTGCGACCTGCTGCGGTTGTCAGGTTACGAAGTGGAGAAAGGAAAACACCCTTTCATTCGGTAGAGGAGAGGCCATAAGGTAGCTGCCACGGGAAGAACCATGTCACTGGCCCAGAAAGGCACACAGAGAGCGAGCTGCCACCTGCTGCAGTTGCAGGTTACGAAGTAGAGAAAGGAAAACACCCCTCTCATTCGGTAGAGGAGAGGCCATAAGGTAGCTGCCACAGGAAGAACCTTGTCACCGGCCGAGGAAGGTGCATGGAGAGTGCGCTGCGACCTGCTGCGGTTGTCAGGTTACGAAGTAGAGAAAGGAAAACACCCCTCTCATTCGGTAGAGGAGAGGCCATAAGGTAGCTGCCACAGGAAGAACCATGTCACCGGCCGAGGAAGGTGCATGGAGAGTGCGCTGCGACCTGCTGCGGTTGTCAGGTTACGAAGTAGAGAAAGGAAAACACCCCTCTCATTCGGTAGAGGAGAGGCCATAAGGTAGCTGCCACGGGAAGAACCATGCCACCGGCCGAGGAAGGTACATGGAGAGCAAGCTGCGACCTGCTGCGGTTGTCAGGTTACGAAGTAGAGAAAGGAAAACATCCCTCTCATTCGGTAGAGGAGAGGCCATAAGGTAGCTGCCACAGGAAGAACCATGTCACCGGCCGAGAAAGGTGCATGGAGAGTGCGCTGCGACCTGCTGCGGTTGTCAGGTTACGAAGTAGAGAAAGGAAAACACCCCTCTCATTCGGTAGAGGAGAGGCCATAAGGTAGCTGCCACAGGAAGACCCATGTCACCGGCCGAGGAAGGTGCATGGAGAGTGCGCTGCGACCTGCTGCGGTTGTCAGGTTACGAAGTAGAGAAAGGAAAACACCCCTCTCATTCGGTAGAGGAGAGGCCATAAGGTAGCTGCCACGGGAAGAACCATGCCACCGGCCGAGGAAGGTACACGGAGAGCGAGCTGCGACCTGCTGCGGTTGTCAGGTTACGAAGTAGAGAAAGGAAAACACCCTCTCATTCGGTAGACGAGAGACCTTAAGGTAGCTGCCACGGGAAGAACCATGTCACCGGCCAAAGAAGGTACACGGAGAGCGCGCTGCAACCTCCTGCTGTCTTCAGGTTACGAAGTAAAGAAAGGAAAACACCCTCTCATTCGGTAGAGGAGAGGCCATAAGGTAGCTGCCACAGGAACAACCATTTCACCGGCGGAGGAAGGTACATGAAGAGCGAGCTGCGACCTGCTGCGGTTGTCAGGATACGAAGTGGAGAAAGGAAAACATCCTCTCATTCGGTAGACGAGAGACCATAAGGTAGCTGCCACGGGAAGAACCATGTCACCGGCCAAAGAAGGTACACGGAGAGCGCGCTGCAACCTCCTGCTGTCTTCAGGTTACGAAGTAAAGAAAGGAAAACACCCTCTCATTCGGTAGAGAGGCCATAGGGTAGCTGCCACAGGTACAACTATGTCTCCGGCGGAGGAAGGTATATGAAGAGCGAGCTGCGACCTGCTGCGGTTGTCAGGTTACGAAGTGGAGAAAAGAAAACACCCTTTCATTCGGTAGAGGAGAGGCCATAAGGTAGCTGCCACGGGAAGAACCATGTCACTGGCCCACAAAGGCACACAGAGAGCGAGCAGCCACCTGCTGCAGTTGGCAGGTTACGCAGTGGAGAAAGGAAAACACCCATTCATTAGGTAGAGGAGAGGCCATGAGGGAGCTGCAACGTAAGTAACCATGTCACCGGCCGAGGAAGGTACACGGAGAGCGAGCTGCAACCTGCTGCGGTTTGTCAGGTTACGAAGTAGAGAAAGGAAAACATCCTCTCATTCGGTAGACGAGAGGCCATAAGGTAGCTGCCACGGGAAGAAACATGTCACCGGCCGAGGTCGGTACATGGAGAGCGAGCTACGACATGCTGCGGTTGTCAGGTTACGAAGTAGAGAAAGGAAAACACCCCTCTCATTCGGTAGAGGAGAGGCCATAAGGTAGCTGCCACAGGAAGAACCTTGTCACCGGCCGAGGAAGGTGCATGGAGAGTGCGCTGCGACCTGCTGCAGTTGTCAGGTTACGAAGTAGAGAAAGGAAAACACCCCTCTCATTCGGTAGAGGAGAGGCCATAAGGTAGCTGCCACGGGAAGAACCATGCCACCGGCCGAGGAAGGTACATGGAGAGCAAGCTGCGACCTGCTGCGGTTGTCAGGTTACGAAGTAGAGAAAGGAAAACATCCCTCTCATTCGGTAGAGGAGAGGCCATAAGGTAGCTGCCACAGGAAGAACCATGTCACCGGCCGAGAAAGGTGCATGGAGAGTGCGCTGCGACCTGCTGCGGTTGTCAGGTTACGAAGTAGAGAAAGGAAAACACCCCGCTCATTCGGTAGATGAGAGGCCATAAGGTAGCTGCCACAGGAAGACCCATGTCACCGGCCGAGGAAGGTGCATGGAGAGTGCGCTGCGACCTGCTGCGGTTGTCAGGTTACGAAGTGGATAAAGGAAAACACCCTTTCATTAGGTAAAGAAGAGGCCATACGGTAGCTGCAACGCGAAGAACCATGTCACCGGCCGAGGAAGGTGCTCGGAGGGTGAGCTGCGACCTGCTGCGGTGTTCAGGATACGAAGTGGAGAAAGGAAAACATCCTCTCATTCGGTAGACAAGAGACCATAATGTAGCTGCCACGGGAAGAACCATGTCACCGGCCAAAGAAGGTACACGGAGAGCGCGCAGCAACCTCCCGCTGTCTTCAGGTGACGAAGTAAAGAAAGGAAAACACCCTCTCATTCGGTAGAGGAGAGGCCATAAGGTAGCTGCCAAAGGAACAACCATGTCACCGGCGGAGGAAGGTACATGAAGAGCGAGCTGCGACCTGCTGCGGTTGTCAGGTTACGAAGTGTAGAAAGGAAAACACCCTTTCATTCGGTAGAGGAGAGGCTTAAGGTAGCTGCCACGGGAAGAACCATGTCACTGGCCCAGAAAGGCACACAGAGAGCGAGCTGCCACCTGCTGCGGTCTGTCAGGTTACGAAGTAGAGAAAGGAAAACATCCTCTCATTCGGTAGACGAGAGGCCATAAGGTAGCTGCCACGGGAAGAAACATGTCACCGGCCGAGGTCGGTATATGGAGAGCGAGCTACGACATGCTGCGGTTGTCAGGTTACGAAGTAGAGAAAGGAAAACACCCCTCTCATTCGGTAGAGAAGAGGCCATAAGGTAGCTGCCACAGGAAGAACCTTGTCACCAGCCGAGGAAGGTGCATGGAGAGTGCGCTGCGACCTGCTGCGGTTGTCAGGTTACGAAGTAGAGAAAGGAAAAAACCCCTCTCATTCGGTAGAGGAGAGGTCATAAGGTAGCTGCCACGGGAAGAACCATGCCACCGGCCGAGGAAGGTACATGGAGACCAAGCTGCGACCTGCTGCGGTTGTCAGGTTACGGAGTAGAGAAAGGAAAACACCCCTCTCATTCGGTAGAGGAGAGGCCATAAGGTAGCTTCCACAGGAAGAACCATGTCACCGGCCGAGGAAGGTGCATGGAGAGTGCGCTGCGACCTGCTTCGGTTGTCAGGTTACGAAGTAGAGAAAGGAAAACACCCCTCTCATTCGGTAGAGGAGAGGCCATAAGGTAGCTGCCACAGGAAGACCCATGTCACCGGCCGAGGAAGGTGCATGGAGAGTGCGCTGCGACCTGCTGCGGTTGTCAGGTTACGAAGTAGAGAAAGGAAAACACCCCTCTCATTCGGTAGAGGAGAGGCCATAAGGTAGCTGCCACGGGAAGAACCATGCCACCGGCCGAGGAAGGTACATGGAGAGCGAGCTGCGACCTGCTGCGGTGGTCAGGTTACGAAGTGGAGAAATGAAAACACCCTCTCATTCGGTAGAGGATAGGCCATAAGGTAGCTGCGACGGGAAGAACCATGCCACCGGCCGAGGAAGGTACATGGAGAGCAAGCTGCGAGCTGCTGCGGTTGTCAGGTTACAAAGTAGAGAAAGGAAAACACCCGTCTCATTCGGTAGAGGAGAGGCCATACGGTAGCTGCCACAGGAAGAACCATGTCACCGGCCGAGGAAGGTACACGGAGAGCGAGCTGCGACCTGGTGCGGTTGTCGGGTTATGAAGTAGAGAAAGGAAAACACCCTCTCATTCTCTAGAGGAGAGGCCATAGGGTAGCTGCCACGGGAAGAACCATGTCATCGGCCGAGGAAGGTACACGGAGAGCGAGCTGCGACCTGCTGCGGTTGTCAGGATACGAAGTGGAGAAAGGAAAACATCCTCTCATTCGGTAGACGAGAGACCATAAGGTAGCTGCCAAGGGAAGAACCATGTCACCGGCCGAGGAAGGTGCATGGAGAGTGCGCTGCAACCTCCTGCTGTCTTCAGGTTACGAAGTAAAGAAAGGAAAACACCCTCATTCGGTAGAGAAGAGGCCATAAGGTAGCTGCCACAGGAACAACCATGTCACCGGCGGAGGAAGGTACATGAAGAGCGAGCTGCGACCTGCTGCGGTTGTCAGGTTACGAAGTGGAGAAAGGAAAACACCCTTTCATTCGGTAGAGGAGAGGCCATAAGGTAGCTGCCACGGGAAGAACCATGTCACTGGCCCAGAAAGGCACACAGAGAGCGAGCTGCCACCTGCTGCGGTTGGCAGGTTACGCAGTGGAGAAAAGAAAACACCCATTCATTAGGTAGAGGAGAGGCCATAAGGGAGCTGCAACGTAAAGAACCATGTCACCGGCCGAGGAAAGTACACGGAGAGCGAGCTGCGACCTGCTGCTTTTGTCAGGTTACGAAGTAGACAAAGGAAAACACCCTCTCATTCGGTAGACGAGAGGCCATAAGGTAGCTGCCAGGGGAAGAACCATGTCACCAGGCGAAGAAGGTACATGGAGTATGAGCTGTGACCTGCTGCGTTAGCAGGTTACGAAGTAGAGAAAGGAAAACAGAGGATAGGCCATAAGGTAGCTGCCACGGGAAGAACCATGTCACCGGCCGAGGAAGGTACACGGAGAGCGAGCTGCGACCTGCTGCGGTTGTCAGGTTATGAAGTAGAGAAAGGAAAACACCCTCTCATTGTGTAGAGGAGAGGCCATGGGTAGCTGCCACGGGAGGAACCATGTCACTGGCCCAGAAAGGCACGCAGAGAGCGAGCTGCGACCTGCTGCGTTTGGCAGATTGCGAAGTGGATAAAGGAAAACACCCTTTCATTAGGTAAAGGAGAGACCATACGGTAGCTGCAACGCGAAGAACCATGTCACCGGTCGAGGAAGGTGCTCGGAGGGCGAGCTGCGACCTCCTGCGGTTGTCAGGATACGAAGTGGAGAAAGGAAAACATCCTCTCATTCGGTAGACGAGAGACCTTAAGGTAGCTGCCACGGGAAGAACCATGTCACCGGCCAAAACAGGTACACGGAGAGCGCGCTGCAACCTCCTGCTGTCTTCAGGTTACGAAGTAAAGAAAGGAAAACACCCTCTCATTCAGTAGAGGAGAGGCCATAAGGTAGCTGCCACAGGAACAACCATTTCACCGGCGGAGGAAGGTACATGCTGAGCGAGCCGCGACCTGCTGCGGTTGTCAGGTTACGAAGTGGAGAAAGGAAAACACCCATTCATTAGGTAGAGGAGAGGCCATAAGGGAGCTGCAACGTAAATAACCATGTCACCGGCCGAGGAAGGTACACGGAGAGCGAGCTGCGACCTGCTGCCGTTTGTGAGGTTACGAAGTAGAGAAAGGAAAACATCCTCTCATTCGGTAGACGAGAGGCAATAAGGTAGCTGCCACGGGAAGAAACATGTCACCGGCCGAGGTCGGTACATGGAGAGCGAGCTGCGACCTGCTGCGTTTGTCAGGTTACGAAGTAGAGAAAGGAAAACACCCCTCTCATTCGGTAGAGGAGAGGCCATAAGGTAGCTGCCACAGGAAGAACCTTGTCACCGGCCGAGGAAGGTGCATGGAGAGTGCGCTGCGACCTGCTGCGGTTGTCAGGTTACGAAGTAGAGAAAGGAAAACACCCCTCTCATTCGGTAGAGGAGAGGCCATAAGGTAGCTGCCACGGGAAGAACCATGCCACCGGCCGAGGAAGGTACATGGAGAGTGCGCTGCGACCTGCTGCGGTTGTCAGGTTACGAAGTAGAGAAAGGAAAACACCCCTCTCATTCGGTAGAGGAGAGGCCATAAGGTAGCTGCCACAGGAAGACCCATGTCACCGGCCGAGGAATTTGCATGGAGAGTGCGCTGCGACCTGCTGCGGTTGTCAGGTTACGAAGTAGAGAAAGGAAAACACCCCTCTCATTCGGTAGAGGAGGGCCATAAGGTAGCTGCCACGGGAAGAACCATGCCACCGGCCGAGGAAGGTACATGGAGAGCGAGCTGCGACCTGCTGCGGTGGTCAGGTTACGAAGTAGAGAAATGAAAACACCCTCTCATTCGGTAGAGGATAGGCCATAAGGTAGCTGCCACGGGAAGAACCATGTCACCGGCCGAGGAAGGTACACGGAGAGCGAGCTGCGACCTGCTGCGGTTGTCAGGTTATGAAGTAGAGAAAGGAAAACACCCTTTCATTCTCTAGAGGAGAGGCCATAGGGTAGCTGCCACGGGAAGAACCATGTCATCGGCCGAGGAAGGTACACGGAGAGCGAGCTGCGACCTGCTGCGGTTGTAGGTTACGATGTGAAGAAAGGAAATCACCCTTTCATTCGGTAGAGGAGAGGCCATAAGGTAGCTGCCACGGGAAGAACCATGTCACTGGCCCAGAAAGGCACACAGAGAGCGAGCTGCGACCTGCTGCGGTTGGCAGATTGCGAAGTGGATAAAAGAAAACACCCTTTCATTAGGTAAAGGAGAGGCCATACGGTAGCTGCAATGCGAAGAACCATGTCACCGGCCGAGGAAGGTGCTCGGAGGGCGAGCTGCGACCTGCTTCGGTTGTCAGGATACGAAGTGGAGAAAGGAAAACATCCTCTCATTCGGTAGACGAGAGACCATAAGGTAGCTGCCACAGGAACAACTATGTCACCGGCGGAGGAAGGTACATGAAGAGCGAGCTGCGACCTGCTGCGGTTGTCAGGTTACGAAGTGGAGAAAGGGAAACACCCCTCTCGTTCGGTAAAGGACAGGCCATAAGGAGTCTGCCACGGGAAGAACCATGCCACCGGCCGAGGAATGTAGATCGAGAGCGAGCTGCGACATGCTGCGGTGGTCAGGTTACGAAGTAGAGAAAGGAAAACACAGTCTCATTCGGTAGAGGATAGTCCATATGGTAGCTGCAACGGGAGGAACAATGTCACCGGCCGAGGAAGGTACACGGAGAGCGAGCTGCGACCTGCTGCGTTTGTCAGGTTACGAAGTAGAGAAAGGAAAACACCCTCTCATTCGGTAGACGAGAGGCCATAAGGTAGCTGCCACGGGAAGAACCATGTCACCGGCCGAGGAAGGTACATGGAGAGCGAGCTGCGACCTGCTGCTGTTGTCAGGTTACGAAGTAGAGAAAGGAAAACACCCTCTCATTCGGTAGAGAGAGGCCATAAGGTAGCTGCCACGGGAAGAACCATGTCACCGGCCGAGGAAGGTACATGGAGAGCGAGCTGCGACCTGCTGCGGTTGTCAGGTTACGAAGTAGAGAAAGGAAAACACCCTCTCATTCGGTAGAGGAGAGGCCATAAGGTAGCTGCCACGGGAAGAACCATGTCACCGGCCGAGGAAGGTACACGGAGAGCGAGCTGCGACCTGCTGCGGTTGTCAGGTTACGAAGTGGAGAAAGGAAAACGCCCTATCATTCGGTAGAGGAGAGGCCATGAAGGTAGCTGCGACGGGAAGAACCATGTCATCGGCCGAGGAAGGTACACGGAGAGCGAGCTGCGACCTGCTGCGGTTTGTCAGGTTACGATGTGGAGAAAGGAAAACACCCTTTCATTCGGTAGAGTAGAGGCCATAAGGTAGCTGCCACGGGAAGAACCATGTCACCGGCCGAGGAAGGTCCATGGAGAGCGAGCTGACGACCTGCTGCGGTTGTCAGGTTACGAAGTAGAGAAAGGAAAACACCCCTCTCATTCGGTAGAGGAGAGGCCATAAGGTAGCTGCCACAGGAAGAACCTTGTCACCGGCCGAGGAAGGTGCATGGAGAGTGCGCTGCGACCTGCTGCGGTTGTCAGGTTACGAAGTAGAGAAAGGAAAACACCCCTCTCATTCGGTAGAGGAGAGGCCATAAGGTAGCTGCCACGGGAAGAACCATGCCACCGGCCGAGGAAGGTACATGGAGAGTGCGCTGCGACCTGCTGCGGTTGTCAGGTTACGAAGTAGAGAAAGGAAAACACCCCTCTCATTCGGTAGAGGAGAGGCCATAAGGTAGCTGCCACAGGAAGACCCATGTCACCGGCCGAGGAAGGTGCATGGAGAGTGCGCTGCGACCTGCTGCGGTTGTCAGGTTACGAAGTAGAGAAAGGAAAACACCCCTCTCATTCGGTAGAGGAGAGGCCATAAGGTAGCTGCCACGGGAAGAACCATGCCACCGGCCGAGGAAGGTACATGGAGAGCGAGCTGCGACCTGCTGCGGTTGTCAGGTTACGAAGTAGAGAAATGAAAACACCCTCTCATTCGGTAGAGGATAGGCCATAAGGTAGCTGCCACGGGAAGAACCATGTCACCGGCCGAGGAAGGTACACGGAGAGCGAGCTGCGACCTGCTGCGGTTGTCAGGTTATGAAGTAGAGAAAGGAAAACACCCTCTCATTCTCTAGAGGAGAGGCCATAGGGTAGCTGCCACGGGAAAACCATGTCATCGGCCGAGGAAGGTACACGGAGAGCGAGCTGCGACCTGCTGCGGTTGTCAGGTTACGAAGTGAAGAAAGGAAAACACCCTTTCATTCGGTAGAGGAGAGGCCATAAGGTAGCTGCCACGGGAAGAACCATGTCACTGGCCCAGAAAGGCACACAGAGAGCGAGCTGCGACCTGCTGCGGTTGGCAGATTGCGAAGTGGATAAAGGAAAACACCCTTTCATTAGGTAAAGGAGAGGCCATACGGTAGCTGCAATGCGAAGAACCATGTCACCGGCCGAGGAAGGTGCTCGGAGGGCGAGCTGCGACCTGCTTCGGTTGTCAGGATACGAAGTGGAGAAAGGAAAACATCCTCTCATTCGGTAGACGAGAGACCATAAGGTAGCTGCCACAGGAACAACCATGTCACCGGCGGAGGAAGGTACATGAAGAGCGAGCTGCGACCTGCTGCGGTTGTCAGGTTACGAAGTGGAGAAAGGGAAACACCCCTCTCCTTCGGTAAAGGACAGGCCATAAGGAGTCTGCCACGGGAAGAACCATGCCACCGGCCGAGGAATGTAGATCGAGAGCGAGCTGCGACATGCTGCGGTGGTCAGGTTACGAAGTAGAGAAAGGAAAACACAGTCTCATTCGGTAGAGGATAGTCCATATGGTAGCTGCAACGGGAGGAACAATGTCACCGGCCGAGGAAGGTACACGGAGAGCGAGCTGCGACCTGCTGCTTTTGTCAGGTTACGAAGTAGAGAAAGGAAAACACCCTCTCATTCGGTAGACGAGAGGCCATAAGGTAGCTGCCAGGGGAAGAACCATGTCACCGGCCGAGGAAGGTGCATGGAGAGTGCGCTGCGACCTGCTGCTGTTGTCAGGTTACGAAGTAAAGAAAGGAAAACACCCTCATTCGGTAGAGAAGAGGCCATAAGGTAGCTGCCACGGGAAGAACCATGTCACCGGCCGAGGAAGGTACATGGAGAGCGAGCTGCGACCTGCTGCGGTTGTCAGGTTACGAAGTAGAGAAAGGAAAACACCCTCTCATTCGGTAGAGGAGAGGCCATAAGGTAGCTGCCACGGGAAGAACCATGTCACCGGCCCAGGAAGGTACACGGAGAGCGAGCTGCGACCTGCTGCGGTTGTCAGGTTACGAAGTAGAGAAAGGAAAACACCCTCTCATTCGGTAGAGGAGAGGCCATAAGGTAGCTGCCACGGGAAGAACCATGTCACCGGCCGAGGAAGGTACACGGAGAGCGAGCTGCGACCTGCTGCGGTTGTCAGGTTACGAAGTAGACAAAGGAAAACACCCTCTCATTCGGTAGACGAGAGGCCATAAGGTAGCTGCCAGGGGAAGAACCATGTCACCGGCGAAGAAGGTACATGGAGTATGAGCTGTGACCTGCTGCGTTGCAGGTTACGAAGTAGAGAAAGGAAAACAGAGGATAGGCCATAAGGTAGCTGCCACGGGAAGAACCATGTCACCGGCCGAGGAAGGTACACGGAGAGCGAGCTGCGACCTGCTGCGGTTGTCAGGTTATGAAGTAGAGAAAGGAAAACACCCTCTCATTGTGTAGAGGAGAGGCCATGGGTAGCTGCCACGGGAAGAACCATGTCACTGGCCCAGAAAGGCACACAGAGAGCGAGCTGCGACCTGCTGCGGTTGGCAGATTGCGAAGTGGATAAAGGAAAACACCCTTTCATTAGGTAAAGGAGAGACCATACGGTAGCTGCAACGCGAAGAACCATGTCACCGGTCGAGGAAGGTGCTCGGAGGGCGAGCTGCGACCTCCTGCGGTTGTCAGGATACGAAGTGGAGAAAGGAAAACATCCTCTCATTCGGTAGACGAGAGACCTTAAGGTAGCTGCCACGGGAAGAACCATGTCACCGGCCAAAACAGGTACACGGAGAGCGCGCTGCAACCTCCTGCTGTCTTCAGGTTACGAAGTAAAGAAAGGAAAACACCCTCTCATTCGGTAGAGGAGAGGCCATAAGGTAGCTGCCACAGGAACAACCATTTCACCGGCGGAGGAAGGTACATGCTGAGCGAGCCGCGACCTGCTGCGGTTGTCAGGTTACGAAGTGGAGAAAGGAAAACACCCATTCATTAGGTAGAGGAGAGGCCATAAGGGAGCTGCAACGTAAATAACCATGTCACCGGCCGAGGAAGGTACACGGAGAGCGAGCTGCGACCTGCTGCCGTTTGTGAGGTTACGAAGTAGAGAAAGGAAAACATCCTCTCATTCGGTAGACGAGAGGCCATAAGGTAGCTGCCACGGGAAGAAACATGTCACCGGCCGAGGTCGGTACATGGAGAGCGATCTACGACATGCTGCGGTTGTCAGGTTACGAAGTAGAGAAAGGAAAACACCCCTCTCATTCGGTAGAGGAGAGGCCATAAGGTAGCTGCCACAGGAAGAACCTTGTCACCGGCCGAGGAAGGTGCATGGAGAGTGCGCTGCGACCTGCTGCGGTTGTCAGGTTACGAAGTAGAGAAAGGAAAACACCCCTCTCATTCGGTAGAGGAGAGGCCATAAGGTAGCTGCCACGGGAAGAACCATGCCACCGGCCGAGGAAGGTACATGGAGAGTGCGCTGCGACCTGCTGCGGTTGTCAGGTTACGAAGTAGAGAAAGGAAAACACCCCTCTCATTCGGTAGAGGAGAGGCCATAAGGTAGCTGCCACAGGAAGACCCATGTCACCGGCCGAGGAATGTGCATGGAGAGTGCGCTGCGACCTGCTGCGGTTGTCAGGTTACGAAGTAGAGAAAGGAAAACACCCCTCTCATTCGGTAGAGGAGGGCCATAAGGTAGCTGCCACGGGAAGAACCATGCCACCGGCCGAGGAAGGTACATGGAGAGCGAGCTGCGACCTGCTGCGGTGGTCAGGTTACGAAGTAGAGAAATGAAAACACCCTCTCATTCGGTAGAGGATAGGCCATAAGGTAGCTGCCACGGGAAGAACCATGTCACCGGCCGAGGAAGGTACACGGAGAGCGAGCTGCGACCTGCTGCGGTTGTCAGGTTATGAAGTAGAGAAAGGAAAACACCCTTTCATTCTCTAGAGGAGAGGCCATAGGGTAGCTGCCACGGGAAGAACCATGTCATCGGCCGAGGAAGGTACACGGAGAGCGAGCTGCGACCTGCTGCGGTTGTAGGTTACGATGTGAAGAAAGGAAATCACCCTTTCATTCGGTAGAGGAGAGGCCATAAGGTAGCTGCCACGGGAAGAACCATGTCACTGGCCCAGAAAGGCACACAGAGAGCGAGCTGCGACCTGCTGCGGTTGGCAGATTGCGAAGTGGATAAAGGAAAACACCCTTTCATTAGGTAAAGGAGAGGCCATACGGTAGCTGCAATGCGAAGAACCATGTCACCGGCCGAGGAAGGTGCTCGGAGGGCGAGCTGCGACCTGCTTCGGTTGTCAGGATACGAAGTGGAGAAAGGAAAACATCCTCTCATTCGGTAGACGAGAGACCATAAGGTAGCTGCCACAGGAACAACTATGTCACCGGCGGAGGAAGGTACATGAAGAGCGAGCTGCGACCTGCTGCGGTTGTCAGGTTACGAAGTGGAGAAAGGGAAACACCCCTCTCGTTCGGTAAAGGACAGGCCATAAGGAGTCTGCCACGGGAAGAACCATGCCACCGGCCGAGGAATGTAGATCGAGAGCGAGCTGCGACATGCTGCGGTGGTCAGGTTACGAAGTAGAGAAAGGAAAACACAGTCTCATTCGGTAGAGGATAGTCCATATGGTAGCTGCAACGGGAGGAACAATGTCACCGGCCGAGGAAGGTACACGGAGAGCGAGCTGCGACCTGCTGCTTTTGTAAGGTTACGAAGTAGAGAAAGGAAAACACCCTCTCATTCGGTAGACGAGAGGCCATAAGGTAGCTGCCAGGGGAAGAACCATGTCACCGGCCGAAGAAGGTACATGGAGTATGAGCTGTGACCTGCTCCGTTAGCAGGTTACGAAGTAAAGAAAGGAAAACACCGTCTCATTCTGTAGAGGATAGGCCATAAGGTAGCTGCCACGGGAAGAACCATGTCACCGGCCGAGGGAGGTACACGGAGAGCGAGCTGCGACCTGCTGCGGTTGTCAGGTTATGAAGTAGAGAAAGGAAAACACCCTCTCATTCTGTAGAGGAGAGGCCATGGGTAGCTGCCACGGGAAGAACCATGTCACCGGCCCAGGAAAGTGCACGGAGAGCGCGCTGCGACCTGCTGCGTTTGTCAGGTTACGAAGTAGAGAAAGGAAAACACCCTCTCATTCGGTAGAAGAGAGGCCATAAGGTAGCTGTCACGGGAACAACCATGTCACCGGCCGATGAAGGTATACGGAGAACGAACTGCGACCTGCTGCGGTTGTCAGGTTACGAAGTGGAGAAAGGAAAACGCCCTATCATTCGGTAGAGGAGAGGCCATGAAGTAGCTGCGACGGGAAGAACCATGTAATCGGCCGAGGAAGGTACACGGAGAGCGAGCTGCGACCTGCAGCGGTTTTCAGGTTACGATGTGGAGAAAGGAAAACACCCTTTCATTCGGTAGAGTAGAGGCCATAAGGTAGCTGCCACTGGAAGAACCTTGTCACCGGCCCAGAAAGGCCCACGTAGAGCGAGCTGAGACCTGCTGCGGTTGGCAGGTTACGCTGCGGAGAAAGGAAAACACCCATTCATTAGGTAGAGGAGAGGCCATAAGGGAGCTGCAACGTAAAGAACCATGTCACCGGCAGAGGAAGGTACACGGAGGGCGAGCTGCGGCCTGCTGCGGTTGTCAGGTTACGAAGTGGAGAAAGGAAAACACCCTCTCATTCGTTAGAGGAGAGGCCATAAGGTAGCTGCCACGGGAAGAACCATGCCACCGGCCGAGGAAGGTGCATGGAGAGTGCGCTGCGATCTCCTGCGGTTGTCAGGATACGAAGTGGAGAAAGGAAAACATCCTCTCATTCGGTAGACGAGAGACCTTAAGGTAGCTGCCACGGGAAGAACCATGTCACCGGCCAAAGAAGGTACACGGAGAGCGCGCTGCAACCTCCTGCTGTCTTCAGGTTACGAAGTAAAGAAAGGAAAACACCCTCTCATTCGGTAGAGGAGAGGCCATAAGGTAGCTGCCACAGGAACAACCATTTCACGGGCGGAGGAAGGTACATGAAGAGCGAGCTGCGACCTGCTGCGGTTGTCAGGATACGAAGTGGAGAAAGGAAAACATCCTCTCATTCGGTAGACGAGAGACCATAAGGTAGCTGCCACGGGAAGAACCATGTCACCGGCCAAAGAAGGTACACGGAGAGCGCGCTGCAACCTCCTGCTGTCTTCAGGTTACGAAGTAAAGAAAGGAAAACACCCTCTCATTCGGTAGAGAGGCCATAGGGTAGCTGCCACAGGTACAACTATGTCACCGGCGGAGGAAGGTATATGAAGAGCGAGCTGCGACCTGCTGCGGTTGTCAGGTTACGAAGTGGAGAAAGGAAAACACCCTTTCATTCGGTAGAGGAGAGGCCATAAGGTAGCTGCCACGGGAAGAACCATGTCACTGGCCCAGAAAGGCACACAGAGAGCGAGCTGCCACCTGCTGCAGTTGGCAGGTTACGCAGTGGAGAAAGGAAAACACCCATTCATTAGGTAGAGGAGAGGCCATGAGGGAGCTGCAACGTAAATAACCATGTCACCGGCCGAGGAAGGTACACGGAGAGCGAGCTGCAACCTGCTGCGGTTTGTCAGGTTACGAAGTAGAGAAAGGAAAACATCCTCTCATTCGGTAGACGAGAGGCCATAAGGTAGCTGCCACGGGAAGAAACATGTCACCGGCCGAGGTCGGTACATGGAGAGCGAGCTACGACATGCTGCGGTTGTCAGGTTACGAAGTAGAGAAAGGAAAACACCCCTCTCATTCGGTAGAGGAGAGGCCATAAGGTAGCTGCCACAGGAAGAACCTTGTCACCGGCCGAGGAAGGTGCATGGAGAGTGCGCTGCGACCTGCTGCAGTTGTCAGGTTACGAAGTAGAGAAAGGAAAACACCCCTCTCATTCGGTAGAGGAGAGGCCATAAGGTAGCTGCCACGGGAAGAACCATGCCACCGGGCGAGGAAGGTACATGGAGAGCAAGCTGCGACCTGCTGCGGTTGTCAGGTTACGAAGTAGAGAAAGGAAAACATCCCTCTCATTCGGTAGAGGAGAGGCCATAACGTAGCTGCCTAAGGAAGAACCATGTCACCGGCCGAGAAAGGTGCATGGAGAGTGCGCTGCGACCTGCTGCGGTTGTCAGGTTACGAAGTAGAGAACGGAAAACACCCCTCTCATTCGGTAGAGGAGAGGCGATAAGGTAGCTGCCACGGGAAGAACCATGCCACCGGCCGAGGAAGGTACATGGAGAGCGAGCTGCGACCTGCTGCGGTGGTCAGGTTACGAAGTAGAGAAATGAAAACACCCTCTCATTCGGTAGAGGATAGGCCATAAGGTAGCTGCCACGGGAAGAACCATGTCACCGGCTGAGGAAGGTACACGGAGAGCGAGCTGCGACCTGCTGCGGTTGTAGGTTACGAAGTGAAGAAAGGAAATCACCCTTTCATTCGGTAGAGGAGAGGCCATAAGGTAGCTGCCACGGGAAGAACCATGTCACTGGCCCAGAAAGGCACACAGAGAGCGAGCTGCCACCTGCTGCGGTTGGCAGGTTACGCAGTGGAGAAAGGAAAACACCCATTCATTAGGTAGAGGAGAGGCCATAAGGGAGCTGCAACGTAAATAACCATGTCACCGGGCGAGGAAGGTACACGGAGAGCGAGCTGCGACCTGCTGCGGTTTGTCAGGTTACGAAGTAGAGAAAGGAAAACATCCTCTCATTCGGTAGACGAGAGGCCATAAGGTAGCTGCCACGGGAAGAAACATGTCACCGGCCGAGGTCGGTACATGGAGAGCGATCTACGACATGCTGCGGTTGTCAGGTTACGAAGTAGAGAAAGGAAAACACCCCTCTCATTCGGTAGAGGAGAGTTCATAAGGTAGCGGCCACAGGAAGAACCTTGTCACCGGCCGATTAAGGTGCATGGAGAGTGCGCTGCGACCTGCTGCGGTTGTCAGGTTACGCAGTAGAGAAAGGAAAACACCCCTCTCATTCGGTAGAGGAGAGGTCGTAAGGTAGCTGCCACGGGAAGAACCATGCCACCGGCCGAGGAAGGTACTTGGAGAGTGCGCTGCGACCTGCTGCGGTTGTCAGGTTACGAAGTAGAGAAAGGAAAACACCCCTCTCATTCGGTAGAGGAGAGGCCATAAGGTAGCTGCCACAGGAAGACCCATGTCACCGGCCGAGGAATGTGCATGGAGAGTGCGCTGCGACCTGCTGCGGTTGTCAGGTTACGAAGTAGAGAAATGAAAACACCCTCTCATTCGGTAGAGGATAGGCCATAAGGTAGCTGCCATGGGAAGAACCATGTCACCGGCCGAGGAAGGTACACGGAGAGCGAGCTGCGACCTGCTGCGGTTGTCAGGTTATGAAGTAGAGAAAGGAAAACACCCTTTCATTCTCTAGAGGAGAGGCCATAGGGTAGCTGCCACGGGAAGAACCATGTCATCGGCCGAGGAAGGTACACGGAGAGCGAGCTGCGACCTGCTGCGGTTGTAGGTTACGATGTGAAGAAAGGAAATCACCCTTTCATTCGGTAGAGGAGAGGCCATAAGGTAGCTGCCACGGGAAGAACCATGTCACTGGCCCAGAAAGGCACACAGAGAGCGAGCTGCGACCTGCTGCGGTTGGCAGATTGCGAAGTGGATAAAGGAAAACACCCTTTCATTAGGTAAAGGAGAGGCCATACGGTAGCTGCAATGCGAAGAACCATGTCACCGGCCGAGGAAGGTGCTCGGAGGGCGAGCTGCGACCTGCTTCGGTTGTCAGGATACGAAGTGGAGAAAGGAAAACATCCTCTCATTCGGTAGACGAGAGACCATAAGGTAGCTGCCACAGGAACAACTATGTCACCGGCGGAGGAAGGTACATGAAGAGCGAGCTGCGACCTGCTGCGGTGGTCAGGTTACGAAGTAGAGAAAGGAAAACACAGTCTCATTCGGTAGAGGATAGTCCATATGGTAGCTGCAACGGGAGGAACAATGTCACCGGCCGAGGAAGGTACACGGAGAGCGAGCTGCGACCTGCTGCTTTTGTAAGGTTACGAAGTAGAGAAAGGAAAACACCCTCTCATTGGGTAGACGAGAGGCCATAAGGTAGCTGCCAGGGGAAGAACCATGTCACCGGCCGAAGAAGGTACATGGAGTATGAGCTGTGACCTGCTCCGTTAGCAGGTTACGAAGTAAAGAAAGGAAAACACCGTCTCATTCTGTAGAGGATAGGCCATAAGGTAGCTGCCACGGGAAGAACCATGTCACCGGCCGAGGGAGGTACACGGAGAGCGAGCTGCGACCTGCTGCGGTTGTCAGGTTATGAAGTAGAGAAAGGAAAACACCCTCTCATTCTGTAGAGGAGAGGCCATGGGTAGCTGCCACGGGAAGAACCATGTCACCGGCCCAGGAAAGTGCACGGAGAGCGCGCTGCGACCTGCTGCGGTTGTCAGGTTACGAAGTAGAGAAAGGAAAACACCCTCTCATTCGGTAGAAGAGAGGCCATAAGGTAGCTGTCACGGGAACAACCATGTCACCGGCCGAGGAAGGTATACGGAGAACGAACTGCGACCTGCTGCGGTTGTCAGGTTACGAAGTGGAGAAAGGAAAACACCCTTTCATTCGGTAGAGTAGAGGCCATAAGGTAGCTGCCACTGGAAGAACCTTGTCACCGGCCCAGAAAGGCCCACGTAGAGCGAGCTGAGACCTGCTGCGGTTGGCAGGTTACGCTGCGGAGAAAGGAAAACACCCATTCATTAGGTAGAGGAGAGGCCATAAGGGAGCTGCAACGTAAAGAACCATGTCACCGGCAGAGGAAGGTACACGGAGGGCGAGCTGCGGCCTGCTGCGGTTGTCAGGTTACGAAGTGGAGAAAGGAAAACACCCTCTCATTCGGTAGAGGAGAGGCCATAAGGTAGCTGCCACGGGAAGAACCATGCCACCGGCCGAGGAAGGTACACGGAGAGCAAGCTGCGAACTGCTGCGGTTGTCAGGTTACGAAGTAGAGAAAGGAAAACACCCTGTCGTTCGGTAGAGGAGAGGCCATGAGGGAGCTGCAACGTAAATAACCATGTCACCGGCCGAGGAAGGTACACGGAGAGCGAGCTGCAACCTGCTGCGGTTTGTCAGGTTACGAAGCAGAGAAAGGAAAACATCCTCTCATTCGGTAGACGAGAGGCCATAAGGTAGCTGCCACGGGAAGAAATATGTCACCGGCCGAGGTCGGTACATGGAGAGCGAGCTACGACATGCTGCGGTTGTCAGGTTACGAAGTAGAGAAAGGAAAACACCCCTCTCATTCGGTAGAGGAGAGGCCATAAGGTAGCTGCCACAGGAAGAACCTTGTCACCGGCCGATGAAGGTGCATGGAGAGTGCGCTGCGACCTGCTGCAGTTGTCAGGTTACGAAGTAGAGAAAGGAAAACACCCCTCTCATTCGGTAGAGGAGAGGCCATAAGGTAGCTGCCACGGGAAGAACCATGCCACCGGCCGAGGAAGGTACATGGAGAGCAAGCTGCGACCTGCTGCGGTTGTCAGGTTACGAAGTAGAGAAAGGAAAACATCCCTCTCATTCGGTAGAGGAGAGGCCATAAGGTAGCTGCCACAGGAAGAACCATGTCACCGGCCGAGAAAGGTGCATGGAGAGTGCGCTGCGACCTGCTGCGGTTGTCAGGTTACGAAGTAGAGAACGGAAAACACCCCTCTCATTCGGTAGAGGAGAGGCCATAAGGTAGCTGCCACAGGAAGACCCATGTCACCGGCCGAGGAAGGTGCATGGAGAGTGCGCTGCGACCTGCTGCGGTTGTCAGGTTACGAAGTAGAGAAAGGAAAACACCCCTCTCATTCGGTAGAGGAGAGGCGATAAGGTAGCTGCCACGGAAAGAACCATGCCACCGGCCGAGGAAGGTACATGGAGAGCGAGCTGCGACCTGCTGCGGTGGTCAGGTTACGAAGTAGAGAAATGAAAACACCCTCTCATTCGGTAGAGGATAGGCCATAAGGTAGCTGCCACGGGAAGAACCATGTCACCGGCTGAGGAAGGTACACGGAGAGCGAGCTGCGACCTGCTGCGGTTGTCAGGTTATGAAGTAGAGAAAGGAAAACACCCTCTCATTCTCTAGAGGAGAGGCCATAGGGTAGCTACCACGGGAAGAACCATGTCATCGGCCGAGGAAGGTACACGGAGAGCGAGCTGCGACCTGCTGCGGTTGTAGGTTACGAAGTGAAGAAAGGAAATCACCCTTTCATTCGGTAGAGGAGAGGCCATAAGGTAGCTGCCACGGGAAGAACCATGTCACTGGCCCAGAAAGGCACACAGAGAGCGAGCTGCCACCTGCTGCGGTTGGCAGGTTACGCAGTGGAGAAAGGAAAACACCCATTCATTAGGTAGAGGAGAGGCCATAAGGGAGCTGCAACGTAAATAACCATGTCACCGGGCGAGGAAGGTACACGGAGAGCGAGCTGCGACCTGCTGCGGTTTGTCAGGTTACGAAGTAGAGAAAGGAAAACATCCTCTCATTCGGTAGACGAGAGGCCATAAGGTAGCTGCCACGGGAAGAAACATGTCACCGGCCGAGGTCGGTACATGGAGAGCGATCTACGACATGCTGCGGTTGTCAGGTTACGAAGTAGAGAAAGGAAAACACCCCTCTCATTCGGTAGAGGAGAGTCCATAAGGTAGCGGCCACAGGAAGAACCTTGTCACCGGCCGATTAAGGTGCATGGAGAGTGCGCTGCGACCTGCTGCGGTTGTCAGGTTACGCAGTAGAGAAAGGAAAACACCCCTCTCATTCGGTAGAGGAGAGGCCGTAAGGTAGCTGCCACGGGAAGAACCATGCCACCGGCCGAGGAAGGTACATGGAGAGTGCGCTGCGACCTGCTGCGGTTGTCAGGTTACGAAGTAGAGAAAGGAAAACACCCCTCTCATTCGGTAGAGGAGAGGCCATAAGGTAGCTGCCACAGGAAGACCCATGTCACCGGCCGAGGAATGTGCATGGAGAGTGCGCTGCGACCTGCTGCGGTTGTCAGGTTACGAAGTAGAGAAAGGAAAACACCCCTCTCATTCGGTAGAGGAGAGGCCATAAGGTAGCTGCCACGGGAAGAACCATGCCACCGGCCGAGGAAGGTACATGGAGAGCGAGCTGCGACCTGCTGCGGTGGTCAGGTTACGAAGTAGAGAAATGAAAACACCCTCTCATTTGGTAGAGGATAGGCCATAAGGTAGCTGCCACGGGAAGAACCATTTCACCGGCCGAGGAAGGTACACGGAGAGCGAGCTGCGACCTGCTGCGGTTGTCAGGTTATAAAGTAGAGAAAGGAAAACACCCTCTCATTCTCTAGAGGAGAGGCCATAGGGTAGCTGCCACGGGAAAAACCATGTCATCGGCCGAGGAAGGTACACGGAGAGCGAGCTGCGACCTGCTGCGGTTGTAGGTTACGAAATGAAGAAAGGAAATCACCCTTTCATTCGGTAGAGGAGAGGCCATAAGGTAGCTGCCACGGGAAGAACCATGTCACTGGCCCAGAAAGGCACACAGAGAGCGAGCTGCGACCTGCTGCGGTTGGCAGATTGCGAAGTGGATAAAGGAAAACACCCTTTCATTAGGTAAAGGAGAGGCCATACGGTAGCTGCAATGCGAAGAACCATGTCACCGGCCGAGGAAGGTGCTCGGAGGGCGAGCTGCGACCTGCTTCGGTTGTCAGGATACGAAGTGGAGAAAGGAAAACATCCTCTCATTCGGTAGACGAGAGACCATAAGGTAGCTGCCACAGGAACAACTATGTCACCGGTGGAGGAAGGTACATGAAGAGCGAGCTGCGACCTGCTGCGGTTGTCAGGTTACGAAGTGGAGAAAGGGAAACACCCCTCTCCTTCGGTAAAGGACAGGCCATAAGGAGTCTGCCACGGGAAGAACCATGCCACCGGCCGAGGAATGTAGATCGAGAGCGAGCTGCGACATGCTGCGGTGGTTAGGTTACGAAGTAGAGAAAGGAAAACACAGTCTCATTCGGTAGAGGATAGTCCATATGGTAGCTGCAACGGGAGGAACAATGTCACCGGCCGAGGAAGGTACACGGAGAGCGAGCTGCGACCTGCTGCTTTTGTCAGGTTACGAAGTAGAGAAAGGAAAACACCCTCTCATTCGGTAGACGAGAGGCCATAAGGTAGCTGCCAGGGGAAGAACCATGTCACCGGCCGAGGAAGGTGCATGGAGAGTGCGCTGCAACCTCCTGCTGTCTTCAGGTTACGAAGTAAAGAAAGGAAAACACCCTCATTCGGTAGAGAAGAGGCCATAAGGTAGCTGCCACAGGAACAACCATGTCACCGGCGGAGGAAGGTACTTGAAGAGCGAGCTGCGACCTGCTGCGGTTGTCAGGTTACGAAGTGGAGAAAGGAAAACACCCTTTCATTCGGTAGAGGAGAGGCCATAAGGTAGCTGCCACGGGAAGAACCATATCACTGGCCCAGAAAGGCACACAGAGAGCGAGCTGCCACCTGCTGCGGTTGGCAGGTTACACAGTGGAGAAAAGAAAACACCCATTCATTAGGTAGAGGAGAGGCCATAAGGGAGCTGCAACGTAAAGAACCATGTCACCGGCCGAGGAAAGTACACGGAGAGCGAGCTGCGACCTGCTGCTTTTGTCAGGTTACGAAGTAGACAAAGGAAAACACCCTCTCATTCGGTAGACGAGAGGCCATAAGGTAGCTGCCACGGGAAGAAACATGTCACCGGCCGAGGTCGGTACATGGAGAGCGATCTACGACATGCTGCGGTTGTCAGGTTACGAAGTAGAGAAAGGAAAACACCCCTCTCATTCGGTAGAGGAGAGTCCATAAGGTAGCGGCCACAGGAAGAACCTTGTCACCGGCCGATTAAGGTGCATGGAGAGTGCGCTGCGACCTGCTGCGGTTGTCAGGTTACGCAGTAGAGAAAGGAAAACACCCCTCTCATTCGGTAGAGGAGAGGCCGTAAGGTAGCTCCCACGGGAAGAACCATGCCACCGGCCGAGGAAGGTACATGGAGAGTGCGCTGCGACCTGCTGCGGTTGTCAGGTTACGAAGTAGAGAAAGGAAAACACCCCTCTCATTCGGTAGAGGAGAGGCCATAAGGTAGCTGCCACAGGAAGACCCATGTCACCGGCCGAGGAATGTGCATGGAGAGTGCGCTGCGACCTGCTGCGGTTGTCAGGTTACGAAGTAGAGAAAGGAAAACACCCCTCTCATTCGGTAGAGGAGAGGCCATAAGGTAGCTGCCACGGGAAGAACCATGCCACCGGCCGAGGAAGGTACATGGAGAGCGAGCTGCGACCTGCTGCGGTGGTCAGGTTACGAAGTAGAGAAATGAAAACACCCTCTCATTTGGTAGAGGATAGGCCATAAGGTAGCTGCCACGGGAAGAACCATTTCACCGGCCGAGGAAGGTACACGGAGAGCGAGCTGCGACCTGCTGCGGTTGTCAGGTTATAAAGTAGAGAAAGGAAAACACCCTCTCATTCTCTAGAGGAGAGGCCATAGGGTAGCTGCCACGGGAAAAACCATGTCATCGGCCGAGGAAGGTACACGGAGAGCGAGCTGCGACCTGCTGCGGTTGTAGGTTACGAAATGAAGAAAGGAAATCACCCTTTCATTCGGTAGAGGAGAGGCCATAAGGTAGCTGCCACGGGAAGAACCATGTCACTGGCCCAGAAAGGCACACAGAGAGCGAGCTGCGACCTGCTGCGGTTGGCAGATTGCGAAGTGGATAAAGGAAAACACCCTTTCATTAGGTAAAGGAGAGGCCATACGGTAGCTGCAATGCGAAGAACCATGTCACCGGCCGAGGAAGGTGCTCGGAGGGCGAGCTGCGACCTGCTTCGGTTGTCAGGATACGAAGTGGAGAAAGGAAAACATCCTCTCATTCGGTAGACGAGAGACCATAAGGTAGCTGCCACAGGAACAACTATGTCACCGGTGGAGGAAGGTACATGAAGAGCGAGCTGCGACCTGCTGCGGTTGTCAGGTTACGAAGTGGAGAAAGGGAAACACCCCTCTCCTTCGGTAAAGGACAGGCCATAAGGAGTCTGCCACGGGAAGAACCATGCCACCGGCCGAGGAATGTAGATCGAGAGCGAGCTGCGACATGCTGCGGTGGTCAGGTTACGAAGTAGAGAAAGGAAAACACAGTCTCATTCGGTAGAGGATAGTCCATATGGTAGCTGCAACGGGAGGAACAATGTCACCGGCCCAGGAAAGTGCACGGAGAGCGCGCTGCGACCTGCTGCGTTTGTCAGGTTACGAAGTAGAGAAAGGAAAACACCCTCTCATTCGGTAGAAGAGAGGCCATAAGGTAGCTGTCACGGGAACAACCATGTCACCGGCCGATGAAGGTATACGGAGAACGAACTGCGACCTGCTGCGGTTGTCAGGTTACGAAGTGGAGAAAGGAAAACGCCCTATCATTCGGTAGAGGAGAGGCCATGAAGTAGCTGCGACGGGAAGAACCATGTAATCGGCCGAGGAAGGTACACGGAGAGCGAGCTGCGACCTGCAGCGGTTTTCAGGTTACGATGTGGAGAAAGGAAAACACCCTTTCATTCGGTAGAGTAGAGGCCATAAGGTAGCTGCCACTGGAAGAACCTTGTCACCGGCCCAGAAAGGCCCACGTAGAGCGAGCTGAGACCTGCTGCGGTTGGCAGGTTACGCTGCGGAGAAAGGAAAACACCCATTCATTAGGTAGAGGAGAGGCCATAAGGGAGCTGCAACGTAAAGAACCATGTCACCGGCAGAGGAAGGTACACGGAGGGCGAGCTGCGGCCTGCTGCGGTTGTCAGGTTACGAAGTGGAGAAAGGAAAACACCCTCTCATTCGTTAGAGGAGAGGCCATAAGGTAGCTGCCACGGGAAGAACCATGCCACCGGCCGAGGAAGGTGCATGGAGAGTGCGCTGCGATCTCCTGCGGTTGTCAGGATACGAAGTGGAGAAAGGAAAACATCCTCTCATTCGGTAGACGAGAGACCTTAAGGTAGCTGCCACGGGAAGAACCATGTCACCGGCCAAAGAAGGTACACGGAGAGCGCGCTGCAACCTCCTGCTGTCTTCAGGTTACGAAGTAAAGAAAGGAAAACACCCTCTCATTCGGTAGAGGAGAGGCCATAAGGTAGCTGCCACAGGAACAACCATTTCACGGGCGGAGGAAGGTACATGAAGAGCGAGCTGCGACCTGCTGCGGTTGTCAGGATACGAAGTGGAGAAAGGAAAACATCCTCTCATTCGGTAGACGAGAGACCATAAGGTAGCTGCCACGGGAAGAACCATGTCACCGGCCAAAGAAGGTACACGGAGAGCGCGCTGCAACCTCCTGCTGTCTTCAGGTTACGAAGTAAAGAAAGGAAAACACCCTCTCATTCGGTAGAGAGGCCATAGGGTAGCTGCCACAGGTACAACTATGTCACCGGCGGAGGAAGGTATATGAAGAGCGAGCTGCGACCTGCTGCGGTTGTCAGGTTACGAAGTGGAGAAAGGAAAACACCCTTTCATTCGGTAGAGGAGAGGCCATAAGGTAGCTGCCACGGGAAGAACCATGTCACTGGCCCAGAAAGGCACACAGAGAGCGAGCTGCCACCTGCTGCAGTTGGCAGGTTACGCAGTGGAGAAAGGAAAACACCCATTCATTAGGTAGAGGAGAGGCCATGAGGGAGCTGCAACGTAAATAACCATGTCACCGGCCGAGGAAGGTACACGGAGAGCGAGCTGCAACCTGCTGCGGTTTGTCAGGTTACGAAGTAGAGAAAGGAAAACATCCTCTCATTCGGTAGACGAGAGGCCATAAGGTAGCTGCCACGGGAAGAAACATGTCACCGGCCGAGGTCGGTACATGGAGAGCGAGCTACGACATGCTGCGGTTGTCAGGTTACGAAGTAGAGAAAGGAAAACACCCCTCTCATTCGGTAGAGGAGAGGCCATAAGGTAGCTGCCACAGGAAGAACCTTGTCACCGGCCGAGGAAGGTGCATGGAGAGTGCGCTGCGACCTGCTGCAGTTGTCAGGTTACGAAGTAGAGAAAGGAAAACACCCCTCTCATTCGGTAGAGGAGAGGCCATAAGGTAGCTGCCACGGGAAGAACCATGCCACCGGGCGAGGAAGGTACATGGAGAGCAAGCTGCGACCTGCTGCGGTTGTCAGGTTACGAAGTAGAGAAAGGAAAACATCCCTCTCATTCGGTAGAGGAGAGGCCATAACGTAGCTGCCTAAGGAAGAACCATGTCACCGGCCGAGAAAGGTGCATGGAGAGTGCGCTGCGACCTGCTGCGGTTGTCAGGTTACGAAGTAGAGAACGGAAAACACCCCTCTCATTCGGTAGAGGAGAGGCGATAAGGTAGCTGCCACGGGAAGAACCATGCCACCGGCCGAGGAAGGTACATGGAGAGCGAGCTGCGACCTGCTGCGGTGGTCAGGTTACGAAGTAGAGAAATGAAAACACCCTCTCATTCGGTAGAGGATAGGCCATAAGGTAGCTGCCACGGGAAGAACCATGTCACCGGCTGAGGAAGGTACACGGAGAGCGAGCTGCGACCTGCTGCGGTTGTAGGTTACGAAGTGAAGAAAGGAAATCACCCTTTCATTCGGTAGAGGAGAGGCCATAAGGTAGCTGCCACGGGAAGAACCATGTCACTGGCCCAGAAAGGCACACAGAGAGCGAGCTGCCACCTGCTGCGGTTGGCAGGTTACGCAGTGGAGAAAGGAAAACACCCATTCATTAGGTAGAGGAGAGGCCATAAGGGAGCTGCAACGTAAATAACCATGTCACCGGGCGAGGAAGGTACACGGAGAGCGAGCTGCGACCTGCTGCGGTTTGTCAGGTTACGAAGTAGAGAAAGGAAAACATCCTCTCATTCGGTAGACGAGAGGCCATAAGGTAGCTGCCACGGGAAGAAACATGTCACCGGCCGAGGTCGGTACATGGAGAGCGATCTACGACATGCTGCGGTTGTCAGGTTACGAAGTAGAGAAAGGAAAACACCCCTCTCATTCGGTAGAGGAGAGTTCATAAGGTAGCGGCCACAGGAAGAACCTTGTCACCGGCCGATTAAGGTGCATGGAGAGTGCGCTGCGACCTGCTGCGGTTGTCAGGTTACGCAGTAGAGAAAGGAAAACACCCCTCTCATTCGGTAGAGGAGAGGTCGTAAGGTAGCTGCCACGGGAAGAACCATGCCACCGGCCGAGGAAGGTACTTGGAGAGTGCGCTGCGACCTGCTGCGGTTGTCAGGTTACGAAGTAGAGAAAGGAAAACACCCCTCTCATTCGGTAGAGGAGAGGCCATAAGGTAGCTGCCACAGGAAGACCCATGTCACCGGCCGAGGAATGTGCATGGAGAGTGCGCTGCGACCTGCTGCGGTTGTCAGGTTACGAAGTAGAGAAATGAAAACACCCTCTCATTCGGTAGAGGATAGGCCATAAGGTAGCTGCCATGGGAAGAACCATGTCACCGGCCGAGGAAGGTACACGGAGAGCGAGCTGCGACCTGCTGCGGTTGTCAGGTTATGAAGTAGAGAAAGGAAAACACCCTTTCATTCTCTAGAGGAGAGGCCATAGGGTAGCTGCCACGGGAAGAACCATGTCATCGGCCGAGGAAGGTACACGGAGAGCGAGCTGCGACCTGCTGCGGTTGTAGGTTACGATGTGAAGAAAGGAAATCACCCTTTCATTCGGTAGAGGAGAGGCCATAAGGTAGCTGCCACGGGAAGAACCATGTCACTGGCCCAGAAAGGCACACAGAGAGCGAGCTGCGACCTGCTGCGGTTGGCAGATTGCGAAGTGGATAAAGGAAAACACCCTTTCATTAGGTAAAGGAGAGGCCATACGGTAGCTGCAATGCGAAGAACCATGTCACCGGCCGAGGAAGGTGCTCGGAGGGCGAGCTGCGACCTGCTTCGGTTGTCAGGATACGAAGTGGAGAAAGGAAAACATCCTCTCATTCGGTAGACGAGAGACCATAAGGTAGCTGCCACAGGAACAACTATGTCACCGGCGGAGGAAGGTACATGAAGAGCGAGCTGCGACCTGCTGCGGTTGTCAGGTTACGAAGTGGAGAAAGGGAAACACCCCTCTCGTTCGGTAAAGGACAGGCCATAAGGAGTCTGCCACGGGAAGAACCATGCCACCGGCCGAGGAATGTAGATCGAGAGCGAGCTGCGACATGCTGCGGTGGTCAGGTTACGAAGTAGAGAAAGGAAAACACAGTCTCATTCGGTAGAGGATAGTCCATATGGTAGCTGCAACGGGAGGAACAATGTCACCGGCCGAGGAAGGTACACGGAGAGCGAGCTGCGACCTGCTGCTTTTGTAAGGTTACGAAGTAGAGAAAGGAAAACACCCTCTCATTGGGTAGACGAGAGGCCATAAGGTAGCTGCCAGGGGAAGAACCATGTCACCGGCCGAAGAAGGTACATGGAGTATGAGCTGTGACCTGCTCCGTTAGCAGGTTACGAAGTAAAGAAAGGAAAACACCGTCTCATTCTGTAGAGGATAGGCCATAAGGTAGCTGCCACGGGAAGAACCATGTCACCGGCCGAGGGAGGTACACGGAGAGCGAGCTGCGACCTGCTGCGGTTGTCAGGTTATGAAGTAGAGAAAGGAAAACACCCTCTCATTCTGTAGAGGAGAGGCCATGGGTAGCTGCCACGGGAAGAACCATGTCACCGGCCCAGGAAAGTGCACGGAGAGCGCGCTGCGACCTGCTGCGGTTGTCAGGTTACGAAGTAGAGAAAGGAAAACACCCTCTCATTCGGTAGAAGAGAGGCCATAAGGTAGCTGTCACGGGAACAACCATGTCACCGGCCGAGGAAGGTATACGGAGAGCGAGCTGCGACCTGCTGCGGTTGTCAGGTTACGAAGTGGAGAAAGGAAAACACCCTTTCATTCGGTAGAGTAGAGGCCATAAGGTAGCTGCCACTGGAAGAACCTTGTCACCGGCCCAGAAAGGCCCACGTAGAGCGAGCTGAGACCTGCTGCGGTTGGCAGGTTACGCTGCGGAGAAAGGAAAACACCCATTCATTAGGTAGAGGAGAGGCCATAAGGGAGCTGCAACGTAAAGAACCATGTCACCGGCAGAGGAAGGTACACGGAGGGCGAGCTGCGGCCTGCTGCGGTTGTCAGGTTACGAAGTGGAGAAAGGAAAACACCCTCTCATTCGGTAGAGGAGAGGCCATAAGGTAGCTGCCACGGGAAGAACCATGCCACCGGCCGAGGAAGGTACACGGAGAGCAAGCTGCGAACTGCTGCGGTTGTCAGGTTACGAAGTAGAGAAAGGAAAACACCCTGTCGTTCGGTAGAGGAGAGGCCATGAGGGAGCTGCAACGTAAATAACCATGTCACCGGCCGAGGAAGGTACACGGAGAGCGAGCTGCAACCTGCTGCGGTTTGTCAGGTTACGAAGCAGAGAAAGGAAAACATCCTCTCATTCGGTAGACGAGAGGCCATAAGGTAGCTGCCACGGGAAGAAACATGTCACCGGCCGAGGTCGGTACATGGAGAGCGAGCTACGACATGCTGCGGTTGTCAGGTTACGAAGTAGAGAAAGGAAAACACCCCTCTCATTCGGTAGAGGAGAGGCCATAAGGTAGCTGCCACAGGAAGAACCTTGTCACCGGCCGATGAAGGTGCATGGAGAGTGCGCTGCGACCTGCTGCAGTTGTCAGGTTACGAAGTAGAGAAAGGAAAACACCCCTCTCATTCGGTAGAGGAGAGGCCATAAGGTAGCTGCCACGGGAAGAACCATGCCACCGGCCGAGGAAGGTACATGGAGAGCAAGCTGCGACCTGCTGCGGTTGTCAGGTTACGAAGTAGAGAAAGGAAAACATCCCTCTCATTCGGTAGAGGAGAGGCCATAAGGTAGCTGCCACAGGAAGAACCATGTCACCGGCCGAGAAAGGTGCATGGAGAGTGCGCTGCGACCTGCTGCGGTTGTCAGGTTACGAAGTAGAGAACGGAAAACACCCCTCTCATTCGGTAGAGGAGAGGCCATAAGGTAGCTGCCACAGGAAGACCCATGTCACCGGCCGAGGAAGGTGCATGGAGAGTGCGCTGCGACCTGCTGCGGTTGTCAGGTTACGAAGTAGAGAAAGGAAAACACCCTCTCATTCGGTAGAGGAGAGGCCATAAGGTAGCTGCCACGGAAGAACCATGTCACCGGCCGAGGAAGGTACATGGAGAGCGAGCTGCGACCTGCTGCGGTGGTCAGGTTACGAAGTAGAGAAAGGAAAACACCCTCTCATTCGGTAGAGGATAGGCCATAAGGTAGCTGCCACGGGAAGAACCATGTCACCGGCCGAGGAAGGTACACGGAGAGCGAGCTGCGACCTGCTGCGGTTGTCAGGTTACGAAGTAGAGAAAGGAAAACACCCTCTCATTCTCTAGAGGAGAGGCCATAGGGTAGCTGCCACGGGAAGAACCATGTCACCGGCCGAGGAAGGTACACGGAGAGCGAGCTGCGACCTGCTGCGGTTGTCAGGTTACGAAGTGAAGAAAGGAAATCACCCTTTCATTCGGTAGAGGAGAGGCCATAAGGTAGCTGCCACGGGAAGAACCATGTCACTGGCCCAGAAAGGCACACAGAGAGCGAGCTGCCACCTGCTGCGGTTGGCAGGTTACGCAGTGGAGAAAGGAAAACACCCATTCATTAGGTAGAGGAGAGGCCATAAGGGAGCTGCAACGTAAATAACCATGTCACCGGCCGAGGAAGGTACACGGAGAGCGAGCTGCGACCTGCTGCGGTTTGTCAGGTTACGAAGTAGAGAAAGGAAAACATCCTCTCATTCGGTAGACGAGAGGCCATAAGGTAGCTGCCACGGGAAGAACCATGTCACCGGCCGAGGAAGGTACATGGAGAGCGAGCTGCGACCTGCTGCGGTTGTCAGGTTACGAAGTAGAGAAAGGAAAACACCCCTCTCATTCGGTAGAGGAGAGGCCATAAGGTAGCTGCCACAGGAAGAACCATGTCACCGGCCGATGAAGGTGCATGGAGAGTGCGCTGCGACCTGCTGCGGTTGTCAGGTTACGAAGTAGAGAAAGGAAAACACCCCTCTCATTCGGTAGAGGAGAGGCCATAAGGTAGCTGCCACGGGAAGAACCATGCCACCGGCCGAGGAAGGTACATGGAGAGTGCGCTGCGACCTGCTGCGGTTGTCAGGTTACGAAGTAGAGAAAGGAAAACACCCCTCTCATTCGGTAGAGGAGAGGCCATAAGGTAGCTGCCACAGGAAGAACCATGTCACCGGCCGAGGAAGGTGCATGGAGAGTGCGCTGCGACCTGCTGCGGTTGTCAGGTTACGAAGTAGAGAAAGGAAAACACCCCTCTCATTCGGTAGAGGAGAGGCCATAAGGTAGCTGCCACGGGAAGAACCATGTCACCGGCCGAGGAAGGTACATGGAGAGCGAGCTGCGACCTGCTGCGGTGGTCAGGTTACGAAGTAGAGAAAGGAAAACACCCTCTCATTCGGTAGAGGAGAGGCCATAAGGTAGCTGCCACGGGAAGAACCATGTCACCGGCCGAGGAAGGTACACGGAGAGCGAGCTGCGACCTGCTGCGGTTGTCAGGTTACGAAGTAGAGAAAGGAAAACACCCTCTCATTCGGTAGAGGAGAGGCCATAAGGTAGCTGCCACGGGAAGAACCATGTCACCGGCCGAGGAAGGTACACGGAGAGCGAGCTGCGACCTGCTGCGGTTGTCAGGTTACGAAGTAGAGAAAGGAAAACACCCTGTCATTCGGTAGAGGAGAGGCCATAAGGTAGCTGCCACGGGAAGAACCATGTCACCGGCCGAGGAAGGTACACGGAGAGCGAGCTGCGACCTGCTGCGGTTGGTCAGGTTACGAAGTAGAGAAAGGAAAACATCCCTCTCATTCGGTAGAGGAGAGGCCATAAGGTAGCTGCCACGGAAGAACCATGTCACCGGCCGAGGAAGGTACATGGAGAGCGAGCTGCGACCTGCTGCGGTTGTCAGGTTACGAAGTAGAGAAAGGAAAACACCCCTCTCATTCGGTAGAGGAGAGGCCATAAGGTAGCTGCCACAGGAAGAACCATGTCACCGGCCGAGGAAGGTGCATGGAGAGTGCGCTGCGACCTGCTGCGGTTGTCAGGTTACGAAGTAGAGAAAGGAAAACACCCCTCTCATTCGGTAGAGGAGAGGCCATAAGGTAGCTGCCACGGGAAGAACCATGCCACCGGCCGAGGAAGGTACATGGAGAGCAAGCTGCGACCTGCTGCGGTTGTCAGGTTACGAAGTAGAGAAAGGAAAACATCCCTCTCATTCGGTAGAGGAGAGGCCATAAGGTAGCTGCCACAGGAAGAACCATGTCACCGGCCGAGGAAGGTGCATGGAGAGTGCGCTGCGACCTGCTGCGGTTGTCAGGTTACGAAGTAGAGAAAGGAAAACACCCCTCTCATTCGGTAGAGGAGAGGCCATAAGGTAGCTGCCACAGGAAGACCCATGTCACCGGCCGAGGAAGGTGCATGGAGAGTGCGCTGCGACCTGCTGCGGTTGTCAGGTTACGAAGTAGAGAAAGGAAAACACCCCTCTCATTCGGTAGAGGAGAGGCGATAAGGTAGCTGCCACGGAAAGAACCATGCCACCGGCCGAGGAAGGTACATGGAGAGCGAGCTGCGACCTGCTGCGGTGGTCAGGTTACGAAGTAGAGAAATGAAAACACCCTCTCATTCGGTAGAGGATAGGCCATAAGGTAGCTGCCACGGGAAGAACCATGTCACCGGCTGAGGAAGGTACACGGAGAGCGAGCTGCGACCTGCTGCGGTTGTCAGGTTATGAAGTAGAGAAAGGAAAACACCCTCTCATTCTCTAGAGGAGAGGCCATAGGGTAGCTACCACGGGAAGAACCATGTCATCGGCCGAGGAAGGTACACGGAGAGCGAGCTGCGACCTGCTGCGGTTGTAGGTTACGAAGTGAAGAAAGGAAATCACCCTTTCATTCGGTAGAGGAGAGGCCATAAGGTAGCTGCCACGGGAAGAACCATGTCACTGGCCCAGAAAGGCACACAGAGAGCGAGCTGCCACCTGCTGCGGTTGGCAGGTTACGCAGTGGAGAAAGGAAAACACCCATTCATTAGGTAGAGGAGAGGCCATAAGGGAGCTGCAACGTAAATAACCATGTCACCGGGCGAGGAAGGTACACGGAGAGCGAGCTGCGACCTGCTGCGGTTTGTCAGGTTACGAAGTAGAGAAAGGAAAACATCCTCTCATTCGGTAGACGAGAGGCCATAAGGTAGCTGCCACGGGAAGAAACATGTCACCGGCCGAGGTCGGTACATGGAGAGCGATCTACGACATGCTGCGGTTGTCAGGTTACGAAGTAGAGAAAGGAAAACACCCCTCTCATTCGGTAGAGGAGAGTCCATAAGGTAGCGGCCACAGGAAGAACCTTGTCACCGGCCGATTAAGGTGCATGGAGAGTGCGCTGCGACCTGCTGCGGTTGTCAGGTTACGCAGTAGAGAAAGGAAAACACCCCTCTCATTCGGTAGAGGAGAGGCCGTAAGGTAGCTGCCACGGGAAGAACCATGCCACCGGCCGAGGAAGGTACATGGAGAGTGCGCTGCGACCTGCTGCGGTTGTCAGGTTACGAAGTAGAGAAAGGAAAACACCCCTCTCATTCGGTAGAGGAGAGGCCATAAGGTAGCTGCCACAGGAAGACCCATGTCACCGGCCGAGGAATGTGCATGGAGAGTGCGCTGCGACCTGCTGCGGTTGTCAGGTTACGAAGTAGAGAAAGGAAAACACCCCTCTCATTCGGTAGAGGAGAGGCCATAAGGTAGCTGCCACGGGAAGAACCATGCCACCGGCCGAGGAAGGTACATGGAGAGCGAGCTGCGACCTGCTGCGGTGGTCAGGTTACGAAGTAGAGAAATGAAAACACCCTCTCATTTGGTAGAGGATAGGCCATAAGGTAGCTGCCACGGGAAGAACCATTTCACCGGCCGAGGAAGGTACACGGAGAGCGAGCTGCGACCTGCTGCGGTTGTCAGGTTATAAAGTAGAGAAAGGAAAACACCCTCTCATTCTCTAGAGGAGAGGCCATAGGGTAGCTGCCACGGGAAAAACCATGTCATCGGCCGAGGAAGGTACACGGAGAGCGAGCTGCGACCTGCTGCGGTTGTAGGTTACGAAATGAAGAAAGGAAATCACCCTTTCATTCGGTAGAGGAGAGGCCATAAGGTAGCTGCCACGGGAAGAACCATGTCACTGGCCCAGAAAGGCACACAGAGAGCGAGCTGCGACCTGCTGCGGTTGGCAGATTGCGAAGTGGATAAAGGAAAACACCCTTTCATTAGGTAAAGGAGAGGCCATACGGTAGCTGCAATGCGAAGAACCATGTCACCGGCCGAGGAAGGTGCTCGGAGGGCGAGCTGCGACCTGCTTCGGTTGTCAGGATACGAAGTGGAGAAAGGAAAACATCCTCTCATTCGGTAGACGAGAGACCATAAGGTAGCTGCCACAGGAACAACTATGTCACCGGTGGAGGAAGGTACATGAAGAGCGAGCTGCGACCTGCTGCGGTTGTCAGGTTACGAAGTGGAGAAAGGGAAACACCCCTCTCCTTCGGTAAAGGACAGGCCATAAGGAGTCTGCCACGGGAAGAACCATGCCACCGGCCGAGGAATGTAGATCGAGAGCGAGCTGCGACATGCTGCGGTGGTTAGGTTACGAAGTAGAGAAAGGAAAACACAGTCTCATTCGGTAGAGGATAGTCCATATGGTAGCTGCAACGGGAGGAACAATGTCACCGGCCGAGGAAGGTACACGGAGAGCGAGCTGCGACCTGCTGCTTTTGTCAGGTTACGAAGTAGAGAAAGGAAAACACCCTCTCATTCGGTAGACGAGAGGCCATAAGGTAGCTGCCAGGGGAAGAACCATGTCACCGGCCGAGGAAGGTGCATGGAGAGTGCGCTGCAACCTCCTGCTGTCTTCAGGTTACGAAGTAAAGAAAGGAAAACACCCTCATTCGGTAGAGAAGAGGCCATAAGGTAGCTGCCACAGGAACAACCATGTCACCGGCGGAGGAAGGTACTTGAAGAGCGAGCTGCGACCTGCTGCGGTTGTCAGGTTACGAAGTGGAGAAAGGAAAACACCCTTTCATTCGGTAGAGGAGAGGCCATAAGGTAGCTGCCACGGGAAGAACCATATCACTGGCCCAGAAAGGCACACAGAGAGCGAGCTGCCACCTGCTGCGGTTGGCAGGTTACACAGTGGAGAAAAGAAAACACCCATTCATTAGGTAGAGGAGAGGCCATAAGGGAGCTGCAACGTAAAGAACCATGTCACCGGCCGAGGAAAGTACACGGAGAGCGAGCTGCGACCTGCTGCTTTTGTCAGGTTACGAAGTAGACAAAGGAAAACACCCTCTCATTCGGTAGACGAGAGGCCATAAGGTAGCTGCCACGGGAAGAAACATGTCACCGGCCGAGGTCGGTACATGGAGAGCGATCTACGACATGCTGCGGTTGTCAGGTTACGAAGTAGAGAAAGGAAAACACCCCTCTCATTCGGTAGAGGAGAGTCCATAAGGTAGCGGCCACAGGAAGAACCTTGTCACCGGCCGATTAAGGTGCATGGAGAGTGCGCTGCGACCTGCTGCGGTTGTCAGGTTACGCAGTAGAGAAAGGAAAACACCCCTCTCATTCGGTAGAGGAGAGGCCGTAAGGTAGCTCCCACGGGAAGAACCATGCCACCGGCCGAGGAAGGTACATGGAGAGTGCGCTGCGACCTGCTGCGGTTGTCAGGTTACGAAGTAGAGAAAGGAAAACACCCCTCTCATTCGGTAGAGGAGAGGCCATAAGGTAGCTGCCACAGGAAGACCCATGTCACCGGCCGAGGAATGTGCATGGAGAGTGCGCTGCGACCTGCTGCGGTTGTCAGGTTACGAAGTAGAGAAAGGAAAACACCCCTCTCATTCGGTAGAGGAGAGGCCATAAGGTAGCTGCCACGGGAAGAACCATGCCACCGGCCGAGGAAGGTACATGGAGAGCGAGCTGCGACCTGCTGCGGTGGTCAGGTTACGAAGTAGAGAAATGAAAACACCCTCTCATTTGGTAGAGGATAGGCCATAAGGTAGCTGCCACGGGAAGAACCATTTCACCGGCCGAGGAAGGTACACGGAGAGCGAGCTGCGACCTGCTGCGGTTGTCAGGTTATAAAGTAGAGAAAGGAAAACACCCTCTCATTCTCTAGAGGAGAGGCCATAGGGTAGCTGCCACGGGAAAAACCATGTCATCGGCCGAGGAAGGTACACGGAGAGCGAGCTGCGACCTGCTGCGGTTGTAGGTTACGAAATGAAGAAAGGAAATCACCCTTTCATTCGGTAGAGGAGAGGCCATAAGGTAGCTGCCACGGGAAGAACCATGTCACTGGCCCAGAAAGGCACACAGAGAGCGAGCTGCGACCTGCTGCGGTTGGCAGATTGCGAAGTGGATAAAGGAAAACACCCTTTCATTAGGTAAAGGAGAGGCCATACGGTAGCTGCAATGCGAAGAACCATGTCACCGGCCGAGGAAGGTGCTCGGAGGGCGAGCTGCGACCTGCTTCGGTTGTCAGGATACGAAGTGGAGAAAGGAAAACATCCTCTCATTCGGTAGACGAGAGACCATAAGGTAGCTGCCACAGGAACAACTATGTCACCGGTGGAGGAAGGTACATGAAGAGCGAGCTGCGACCTGCTGCGGTTGTCAGGTTACGAAGTGGAGAAAGGGAAACACCCCTCTCCTTCGGTAAAGGACAGGCCATAAGGAGTCTGCCACGGGAAGAACCATGCCACCGGCCGAGGAATGTAGATCGAGAGCGAGCTGCGACATGCTGCGGTGGTCAGGTTACGAAGTAGAGAAAGGAAAACACAGTCTCATTCGGTAGAGGATAGTCCATATGGTAGCTGCAACGGGAGGAACAATGTCACCGGCCGAGGAAGGTACACGGAGAGCGAGCTGCGACCTGCTGCTTTTGTCAGGTTACGAAGTAGAGAAAGGAAAACACCCTCTCATTCGGTAGACGAGAGGCCATAAGGTAGCTGCCAGGGGAAGAACCATGTCACCGGCCGAGGAAGGTGCATGGAGAGTGCGCTGCAACCTCCTGCTGTCTTCAGGTTACGAAGTAAAGAAAGGAAAACACCCTCATTCGGTAGAGAAGAGGCCATAAGGTAGCTGCCACAGGAACAACCATGTCACCGGCGGAGGAAGGTACTTGAAGAGCGAGCTGCGACCTGCTGCGGTTGTCAGGTTACGAAGTGGAGAAAGGAAAACACCCTTTCATTCGGTAGAGGAGAGGCCATAAGGTAGCTGCCACGGGAAGAACCATGTCACTGGCCCAGAAAGGCACACAGAGAGCGAGCTGCCACCTGCTGCGGTTGGCAGGTTACGCAGTGGAGAAAAGAAAACACCCATTCATTAGGTAGAGGAGAGGCCATAAGGGAGCTGCAACGTAAAGAACCATGTCACCGGCCGAGGAAAGTACACGGAGAGCGAGCTGCGACCTGCTGCTTTTGTCAGGTTACGAAGTAGACAAAGGAAAACACCCTCTCATTCGGTAGACGAGAGGCCATAAGGTAGCTGCCAGGGGAAGAACCATGTCACCAGGCGAAGAAGGTACATGGAGTATGAGCTGTGACCTGCTGCGTTAGCAGGTTACGAAGTAGAGAAAGGAAAACAGAGGATAGGCCATAAGGTAGCTGCCACGGGAAGAACCATGTCACCGGCCGAGGAAGGTACACGGAGAGCGAGCTGCGACCTGCTGCGGTTGTCAGGTTATGAAGTAGAGAAAGGAAAACACCCTCTCATTGTGTAGAGGAGAGGCCATGGGTAGCTGCCACGGGAGGAACCATGTCACTGGCCCAGAAAGGCACACAGAGAGCGAGCTGCGACCTGCTGCGGTTGGCAGATTGCGAAGTGGATAAAGGAAAACACCCTTTCATTAGGTAAAGGAGAGACCATACGGTAGCTGCAACGCGAAGAACCATGTCACCGGTCGAGGAAGGTGCTCGGAGGGCGAGCTGCGACCTCCTGCGGTTGTCAGGATACGAAGTGGAGAAAGGAAAACATCCTCTCATTCGGTAGACGAGAGACCTTAAGGTAGCTGCCACGGGAAGAACCATGTCACCGGCCAAAACAGGTACACGGAGAGCGCGCTGCAACCTCCTGCTGTCTTCAGGTTACGAAGTAAAGAAAGGAAAACACCCTCTCATTCGGTAGAGGAGAGGCCATAAGGTAGCTGCCACAGGAACAACCATTTCACCGGCGGAGGAAGGTACATGCTGAGCGAGCCGCGACCTGCTGCGGTTGTCAGGTTACGAAGTGGAGAAAGGAAAACACCCATTCATTAGGTAGAGGAGAGGCCATAAGGGAGCTGCAACGTAAATAACCATGTCACCGGCCGAGGAAGGTACACGGAGAGCGAGCTGCGACCTGCTGCCGTTTGTGAGGTTACGAAGTAGAGAAAGGAAAACATCCTCTCATTCGGTAGACGAGAGGCAATAAGGTAGCTGCCACGGGAAGAAACATGTCACCGGCCGAGGTCGGTACATGGAGAGCGAGCTGCGACCTGCTGCGGTTGTCAGGTTACGAAGTGGAGAAAGGAAAACACCCTTTCATTCGGTAGAGGAGAGGCCATAGGGTAGCTGCCACGGGAAGAACCATGTCACTGGCCCAGAAAGGCACACAGAGAGCGAGCTGCCACCTGCTGCGTTTGTCAGGTTACGAAGTAGAGAAAGGAAAACACCCCTCTCATTCGGTAGAGGAGAGGCCATAAGGTAGCTGCCACAGGAAGAACCTTGTCACCGGCCGAGGAAGGTGCATGGAGAGTGCGCTGCGACCTGCTGCGGTTGTCAGGTTACGAAGTAGAGAAAGGAAAACACCCCTCTCATTCGGTAGAGGAGAGGCCATAAGGTAGCTGCCACGGGAAGAACCATGCCACCGGCCGAGGAAGGTACATGGAGAGTGCGCTGCGACCTGCTGCGGTTGTCAGGTTACGAAGTAGAGAAAGGAAAACACCCCTCTCATTCGGTAGAGGAGAGGCCATAAGGTAGCTGCCACAGGAAGACCCATGTCACCGGCCGAGGAATGTGCATGGAGAGTGCGCTGCGACCTGCTGCGGTTGTCAGGTTACGAAGTAGAGAAAGGAAAACACCCCTCTCATTCGGTAGAGGAGGGCCATAAGGTAGCTGCCACGGGAAGAACCATGCCACCGGCCGAGGAAGGTACATGGAGAGCGAGCTGCGACCTGCTGCGGTGGTCAGGTTACGAAGTAGAGAAATGAAAACACCCTCTCATTCGGTAGAGGATAGGCCATAAGGTAGCTGCCACGGGAAGAACCATGTCACCGGCCGAGGAAGGTACACGGAGAGCGAGCTGCGACCTGCTGCGGTTGTCAGGTTATGAAGTAGAGAAAGGAAAACACCCTTTCATTCTCTAGAGGAGAGGCCATAGGGTAGCTGCCACGGGAAGAACCATGTCATCGGCCGAGGAAGGTACACGGAGAGCGAGCTGCGACCTGCTGCGGTTGTAGGTTACGATGTGAAGAAAGGAAATCACCCTTTCATTCGGTAGAGGAGAGGCCATAAGGTAGCTGCCACGGGAAGAACCATGTCACTGGCCCAGAAAGGCACACAGAGAGCGAGCTGCGACCTGCTGCGGTTGGCAGAATGCGAAGTGGATAAAGGAAAACACCCTTTCATTAGGTAAAGGAGAGGCCATACGGTAGCTGCAATGCGAAGAACCATGTCACCGGCCGAGGAAGGTGCTCGGAGGGCGAGCTGCGACCTGCTTCGGTTTGTCAGGATACGAAGTGGAGAAAGGAAAACATCCTCTCATTCGGTAGACGAGAGACCATAAGGTAGCTGCCACAGGAACAACTATGTCACCGGCGGAGGAAGGTACATGAAGAGCGAGCTGCGACCTGCTGCGGTTGTCAGGTTACGAAGTGGAGAAAGGGAAACACCCCTCTCGTTCGGTAAAGGACAGGCCATAAGGAGTCTGCCACGGGAAGAACCATGCCACCGGCCGAGGAAGGTACACGGAGAGCGAGCTGCGACCTGCTGCTTTTGTAAGGTTACGAAGTAGAGAAAGGAAAACACCCTCTCATTCGGTAGACGAGAGGCCATAAGGTAGCTGCCAGGGGAAGAACCATGTCACCGGCCGAAGAAGGTACATGGAGTATGAGCTGTGACCTGCTCCGTTAGCAGGTTACGAAGTAAAGAAAGGAAAACACCGTCTCATTCGGTAGAGGATAGGCCATAAGGTAGCTGCCACGGGAAGAACCATGTCACCGGCGGAGGGAGGTACACGGTGAGCGAGCTGCGACCTGCTGCGGTTGTCAGGTTATGAAGTAGAGAAAGGAAAACACCCTCTCATTCTGTAGAGGAGAGGCCATGGGTAGCTGCCACGGGAAGAACCATGTCACCGGCCCAGGAAAGTGCACGGAGAGCGCGCTGCGACCTGCTGCGGTTGTCAGGTTACGAAGTAGAGAAAGGAAAACACCCTCTCATTCGGTAGAAGAGAGGCCATAAGGTAGCTGTCACGGGAACAACCATGTCACCGGCCGAGGAAGGTATACGGAGAACGAACTGCGACCTGCTGCGGTTGTCAGGTTACGAAGTGGAGAAAGGAAAACGCCCTATCATTCGGTAGAGGAGAGGCCATGAAGTAGCTGCGACGGGAAGAACCATGTAATCGGCCGAGGAAGGTACACGGAGAGCGAGCTGCGACCTGCTGCGGTTGGCAGGTTACGCTGCGGAGAAAGGAAAACACCCATTCATTAGGTAGAGGAGAGGCCATAAGGGAGCTGCAACGTAAAGAACCATGTCACCGGCAGAGGAAGGTAAACGGAGGGCGAGCTGCGGCCTGCTGCGGTTGTCAGGTTACGAAGTAGAGAAAGGAAAACACCCCTCTCATTCGGTAGAGGAGAGTCCATAAGGTAGCGGCCACAGGAAGAACCTTGTCACCGGCCGATTAAGGTGCATGGAGAGTGCGCTGCGACCTGCTGCGGTTGTCAGGTTACGCAGTAGAGAAAGGAAAACACCCCTCTCATTCGGTAGAGGAGAGGCCGTAAGGTAGCTGCCACGGGAAGAACCATGCCACCGGCCGAGGAAGGTACATGGAGAGTGCGCTGCGACCTGCTGCGGTTGTCAGGTTACGAAGTAGAGAAAGGAAAACACCCCTCTCATTCGGTAGAGGAGAGGCCATAAGGTAGCTGCCACAGGAAGAACCATGTCACCGGCCGAGAAAGGTGCATGGAGAGTGCGCTGCGATCTCCTGCGGTTGTCAGGATACGAAGTGGAGAAAGGAAAACATCCTCTCATTCGGTAGACGAGAGACCTTAAGGTAGCTGCCACGGGAAGAACCATGTCACCGGCCAAAGAAGGTACACGGAGAGCGCGCTGCAACCTCCTGCTGTCTTCAGGTTACGAAGTAAAGAAAGGAAAACACCCTCTCATTCGGTAGAGGAGAGGCCATAAGGTAGCTGCCACAGGAACAACCATTTCACCGGCGGAGGAAGGTACATGAAGAGCGAGCTGCGACCTGCTGCGGTTGTCGGGATACGAAGTGGAGAAAGGAAAACATCCTCTCATTCGGTAGACGAGAGGCCATAAGGTAGCTGCCACAGGAAGAACCATGTCACCGGCCAAAGAAGGTACACGGAGATCGCGCTGCAACCTCCTGCTGTCTTCAGGTTACGAAGTAAAGAAAGGAAAACACCCTCTCATTCGGTAGAGAGGCCATAGGGTAGCTGCCACAGGTACAACTATGTCACCGGCGGAGGAAGGTATAGGAAGAGCGAGCTGCGACCTGCTGCGGTTGTCAGGTTACGAAGTGGAGAAAGGAAAACTCCCTTTCATTCGGTAGAGGAGAGGCCATAAGGTAGCTGCCACGGGAAGAACCATGTCACTGGCCCAGAAAGGCACACAGAGAGCGAGCTGCCACCTGCTGCAGTTGGCAGGTTACGCAGTGGAGAAAGGAAAACACCCATTCATTAGGTAGAGGAGAGGCCATGAGGGAGCTGCAACGTAAATAACCATGTCACCGGCCGAGGAAGGTACACGGAGAGCGAGCTGCAACCTGCTGCGGTTTGTCAGGTTACGAAGTAGAGAAAGGAAAACATCCTCTCATTCGGTAGACGAGAGGCCATAAGGTAGCTGCCACGGGAAGAAACATGTCACCGGCCGAGGTCGGTACATGGAGAGCGAGCTACGACATGCTGCGGTTGTCAGGTTACGAAGTAGAGAAAGGAAAACACCCCTCTCATTCGGTAGAGGAGAGGCCATAAGGTAGCTGCCACGGGAAGAACCATGTCACCGGCCGAGGAAGGTACATGGAGAGTGCGCTGCGACCTGCTGCGGTTGTCAGGTTACGAAGTAGAGAAAGGAAAACACCCCTCTCATTCGGTAGAGGAGAGGCCATAAGGTAGCTGCCACGGAAGAACCATGTCACCGGCCGAGGAAGGTACATGGAGAGCGAGCTGCGACCTGCTGCGGTTGTCAGGTTACGAAGTAGAGAAAGGAAAACACCCTCTCATTCGGTAGAGGAGAGGCCATAAGGTAGCTGCCACAGGAAGAACCATGTCACCGGCCGAGGAAGGTGCATGGAGAGTGCGCTGCGACCTGCTGCGGTTGTCAGGTTACGAAGTAGAGAAAGGAAAACACCCTCTCATTCGGTAGAGGAGAGGCCATAAGGTAGCTGCCACGGGAAGAACCATGTCACCGGCCGAGGAAGGTACACGGAGAGCGAGCTGCGACCTGCTGCGGTTGTCAGGTTACGAAGTAGAGAAAGGAAAACACCCTCTCATTCGGTAGAGGAGAGGCCATAAGGTAGCTGCCACGGGAAGAACCATGTCACTGGCCCAGAAAGGCACACAGAGAGCGAGCTGCGACCTGCTGCGGTTGGCAGGTTACGAAGTGGAGAAAGGAAAACACCCTCTCATTCGGTAGAGGAGAGACCATAAGGTAGCTGCCACGCGAAGAACCATGTCACCGGCCGAGGAAGGTGCATCGGAGAGGCGAGCTGCGACCTCCTGCGGTTGTCAGGTTACGAAGTAGAGAAAGGAAAACACTCCTCTCATTCGGTAGACGAGAGGCCTTAAGGTAGCTGCCACGGGAAGAACCATGTCACCGGCCAAGGACAGGTACACGGAGAGCGCGCTGCGACCTGCTGCGGTTGTCAGGTTACGAAGTAGAGAAAGGAAAACACCCTCTCATTCGGTAGAGGAGAGGCCATAAGGTAGCTGCCACAGGAACAACCATGTCACCGGCGGAGGAAGGTACATGCTGAGCGAGCCGCGACCTGCTGCGGTTGTCAGGTTACGAAGTGGAGAAAGGAAAACACCCATCTCATTCGGTAGAGGAGAGGCCATAAGGTAGCTGCCACGTGAAGAACCATGTCACCGGCCGAGGAAGGTACACGGAGAGCGAGCTGCGACCTGCTGCGGTTTGTCAGGTTACGAAGTAGAGAAAGGAAAACATCCTCTCATTCGGTAGAGGAGAGGCCATAAGGTAGCTGCCACGGGAAGAACCATGTCACCGGCCGAGGAAGGTACATGGAGAGCGAGCTGCGACCTGCTGCGGTTGTCAGGTTACGAAGTGGAGAAAGGAAAACACCCTTTCATTCGGTAGAGGAGAGGCCATAGGGTAGCTGCCACGGGAAGAACCATGTCACTGGCCCAGAAAGGCACACAGAGAGCGAGCTGCCACCTGCTGCGTTTGTCAGGTTACGAAGTAGAGAAAGGAAAACACCCCTCTCATTCGGTAGAGGAGAGGCCATAAGGTAGCTGCCACAGGAAGAACCTTGTCACCGGCCGAGGAAGGTGCATGGAGAGTGCGCTGCGACCTGCTGCGGTTGTCAGGTTACGAAGTAGAGAAAGGAAAACACCCCTCTCATTCGGTAGAGGAGAGGCCATAAGGTAGCTGCCACGGGAAGAACCATGCCACCGGCCGAGGAAGGTACATGGAGAGTGCGCTGCGACCTGCTGCGGTTGTCAGGTTACGAAGTAGAGAAAGGAAAACACCCCTCTCATTCGGTAGAGGAGAGGCCATAAGGTAGCTGCCACAGGAAGACCCATGTCACCGGCCGAGGAATGTGCATGGAGAGTGCGCTGCGACCTGCTGCGGTTGTCAGGTTACGAAGTAGAGAAAGGAAAACACCCCTCTCATTCGGTAGAGGAGAGGCCATAAGGTAGCTGCCACGGGAAGAACCATGCCACCGGCCGAGGAAGGTACATGGAGAGCGAGCTGCGACCTGCTGCGGTGGTCAGGTTACGAAGTAGAGAAATGAAAACACCCTCTCATTCGGTAGAGGATAGGCCATAAGGTAGCTGCCACGGGAAGAACCATGTCACCGGCCGAGGAAGGTACACGGAGAGCGAGCTGCGACCTGCTGCGGTTGTCAGGTTATGAAGTAGAGAAAGGAAAACACCCTCTCATTCTCTAGAGGAGAGGCCATAGGGTAGCTGCCACGGGAAGAACCATGTCATCGGCCGAGGAAGGTACACGGAGAGCGAGCTGCGACCTGCTGCGGTTGTAGGTTACGAAGTGAAGAAAGGAAATCACCCTTTCATTCGGTAGAGGAGAGGCCATAAGGTAGCTGCCACGGGAAGAACCATGTCACTGGCCCAGAAAGGCACACAGAGAGCGAGCTGCGACCTGCTGCGGTTGGCAGATTGCGAAGTGGATAAAGGAAAACACCCTTTCATTAGGTAAAGGAGAGGCCATACGGTAGCTGCAATGCGAAGAACCATGTCACCGGCCGAGGAAGGTGCTCGGAGGGCGAGCTGCGACCTGCTTCGGTTGTCAGGATACGAAGTGGAGAAAGGAAAACATCCTCTCATTCGGTAGACGAGAGACCATAAGGTAGCTGCCACAGGAACAACTATGTCACCGGCGGAGGAAGGTACATGAAGAGCGAGCTGCGACCTGCTGCGGTTGTCAGGTTACGAAGTGGAGAAAGGGAAACACCCCTCTCGTTCGGTAAAGGACAGGCCATAAGGAGTCTGCCACGGGAAGAACCATGCCACCGGCCGAGGAAGGTACACGGAGAGCGAGCTGCGACCTGCTGCGGTTGTCAGGTTACGAAGTAGAGAAAGGAAAACACCCTCTCATTCGGTAGACGAGAGGCCATAAGGTAGCTGCCACGGGAAGAACCATGTCACCGGCCGAAGAAGGTACACGGAGTAGCGAGCTGCGACCTGCTCCGTTAGCAGGTTACGAAGTAAAGAAAGGAAAACACCGTCTCATTCGGTAGAGGATAGGCCATAAGGTAGCTGCCACGGGAAGAACCATGTCACCGGCGGAGGGAGGTACACGGTGAGCGAGCTGCGACCTGCTGCGGTTGTCAGGTTATGAAGTAGAGAAAGGAAAACACCCTCTCATTCTGTAGAGGAGAGGCCATGGGTAGCTGCCACGGGAAGAACCATGTCACCGGCCCAGGAAAGTGCACGGAGAGCGCGCTGCGACCTGCTGCGGTTGTCAGGTTACGAAGTAGAGAAAGGAAAACACCCCTCTCATTCGGTAGAGGAGAGTCCATAAGGTAGCGGCCACAGGAAGAACCTTGTCACCGGCCGATTAAGGTGCATGGAGAGTGCGCTGCGACCTGCTGCGGTTGTCAGGTTACGCAGTAGAGAAAGGAAAACACCCCTCTCATTCGGTAGAGGAGAGGCCGTAAGGTAGCTGCCACGGGAAGAACCATGCCACCGGCCGAGGAAGGTACATGGAGAGTGCGCTGCGACCTGCTGCGGTTGTCAGGTTACGAAGTAGAGAAAGGAAAACACCCCTCTCATTCGGTAGAGGAGAGGCCATAAGGTAGCTGCCACAGGAAGAACCATGTCACCGGCCGAGAAAGGTGCATGGAGAGTGCGCTGCGATCTCCTGCGGTTGTCAGGATACGAAGTGGAGAAAGGAAAACATCCTCTCATTCGGTAGACGAGAGACCTTAAGGTAGCTGCCACGGGAAGAACCATGTCACCGGCCAAAGAAGGTACACGGAGAGCGCGCTGCAACCTCCTGCTGTCTTCAGGTTACGAAGTAAAGAAAGGAAAACACCCTCTCATTCGGTAGAGGAGAGGCCATAAGGTAGCTGCCACAGGAACAACCATTTCACCGGCGGAGGAAGGTACATGAAGAGCGAGCTGCGACCTGCTGCGGTTGTCGGGATACGAAGTGGAGAAAGGAAAACATCCTCTCATTCGGTAGACGAGAGGCCATAAGGTAGCTGCCACAGGAAGAACCATGTCACCGGCCAAAGAAGGTACACGGAGATCGCGCTGCAACCTCCTGCTGTCTTCAGGTTACGAAGTAAAGAAAGGAAAACACCCTCTCATTCGGTAGAGAGGCCATAGGGTAGCTGCCACGGGTACAACTATGTCACCGGCGGAGGAAGGTATAGGAAGAGCGAGCTGCGACCTGCTGCGGTTGTCAGGTTACGAAGTGGAGAAAGGAAAACTCCCTTTCATTCGGTAGAGGAGAGGCCATAAGGTAGCTGCCACGGGAAGAACCATGTCACTGGCCCAGAAAGGCACACAGAGAGCGAGCTGCCACCTGCTGCAGTTGGCAGGTTACGCAGTGGAGAAAGGAAAACACCCATTCATTAGGTAGAGGAGAGGCCATGAGGGAGCTGCAACGTAAATAACCATGTCACCGGCCGAGGAAGGTACACGGAGAGCGAGCTGCAACCTGCTGCGGTTTGTCAGGTTACGAAGTAGAGAAAGGAAAACATCCTCTCATTCGGTAGACGAGAGGCCATAAGGTAGCTGCCACGGGAAGAAACATGTCACCGGCCGAGGTCGGTACATGGAGAGCGAGCTACGACATGCTGCGGTTGTCAGGTTACGAAGTAGAGAAAGGAAAACACCCCTCTCATTCGGTAGAGGAGAGGCCATAAGGTAGCTGCCACAGGAAGAACCTTGTCACCGGCCGAGGAAGGTGCATGGAGAGTGCGCTGCGACCTGCTGCAGTTGTCAGGTTACGAAGTAGAGAAAGGAAAACACCCCTCTCATTCGGTAGAGGAGAGGCCATAAGGTAGCTGCCACGGGAAGAACCATGCCACCGGCCGAGGAAGGTACATGGAGAGCAAGCTGCGACCTGCTGCGGTTGTCAGGTTACGAAGTAGAGAAAGGAAAACATCCCTCTCATTCGGTAGAGGAGAGGCCATAAGGTAGCTGCAACAGGAAGAACCATGTCACCGGCCGAGAAAGGTGCATGGAGAGTGCGCTGCGACCTGCTGCGGTTGGCAGGTTACGCAGTGGAGAAAGGAAAACACCCATTCATTAGGTAGAGGAGAGGACATAAGGGAGCTGCAACGTAAATAACCATGTCACCGGGCGAGGAAGGTACACGGAGAGCGAGCTGCGACCTGCTGCGGTTTGTCAGGTTACGAAGTAGAGAAAGGAAAACATCCTCTCATTCGGTAGACGAGAGGCCATAAGGTAGCTGCCACGGGAAGAAACATGTCACCGGCCGAGGTCGGTACATGGAGAGCGATCTACGACATGCTGCGGTTGTCAGGTTACGAAGTAGAGAAAGGAAAACACCCCTCTCATTCGGTAGAGGAGAGTCCATAAGGTAGCGGCCACAGGAAGAACCTTGTCACCGGCCGATTAAGGTGCATGGAGAGTGCGCTGCGACCTGTTGCGGTTGTCAGGTTACGCAGTAGAGAAAGGAAAACACCCCTCTCATTCGGTAGAGGAGAGGCCGTAAGGTAGCTGCCACGGGAAGAACCATGCCACCGGCCGAGGAAGGTACATGGAGTATGAGCTGTGACCTGCTCCGTTAGCAGGTTACGAAGTAAAGAAAGGAAAACACCGTCTCATTCGGTAGAGGATAGGCCATAAGGTAGCTGCCACGGGAAGAACCATGTCACCGGCGGAGGGAGGTACACGGTGAGCGAGCTGCGACCTGCTGCGGTTGTCAGGTTATGAAGTAGAGAAAGGAAAACACCCTCTCATTCTGTAGAGGAGAGGCCATGGGTAGCTGCCACGGGAAGAACCATGTCACCGGCCCAGGAAAGTGCACGGAGAGCGCGCTGCGACCTGCTGCGGTTGTCAGGTTACGAAGTAGAGAAAGGAAAACACCCTCTCATTCGGTAGAAAAGAGGCCATAAGGTAGCTGTCACGGGAACAACCATGTCACCGGCCGAGGAAGGTATACGGAGAACGAACTGCGACCTGCTGCGGTTGTCAGGTTACGAAGTGGAGAAAGGAAAACGCCCTATCATTCGGTAGAGGAGAGGCCATGAAGTAGCTGCGACGGGAAGAACCATGTAATCGGCCGAGGAAGGTACACGGAGAGCGAGCTGCGACCTGCTGCGGTTGGCAGGTTACGCTGCGGAGAAAGGAAAACACCCATTCATTAGGTAGAGGAGAGGCCATAAGGGAGCTGCAACGTAAAGAACCATGTCACCGGCAGAGGAAGGTAAACGGAGGGCGAGCTGCGGCCTGCTGCGGTTGTCAGGTTACGAAGTAGAGAAAGGAAAACACCCCTCTCATTCGGTAGAGGAGAGTCCATAAGGTAGCGGCCACAGGAAGAACCTTGTCACCGGCCGATTAAGGTGCATGGAGAGTGCGCTGCGACCTGCTGCGGTTGTCAGGTTACGCAGTAGAGAAAGGAAAACACCCCTCTCATTCGGTAGAGGAGAGGCCGTAAGGTAGCTGCCACGGGAAGAACCATGCCACCGGCCGAGGAAGGTACATGGAGAGTGCGCTGCGACCTGCTGCGGTTGTCAGGTTACGAAGTAGAGAAAGGAAAACACCCCTCTCATTCGGTAGAGGAGAGGCCATAAGGTAGCTGCCACAGGAAGAACCATGTCACCGGCCGAGAAAGGTGCATGGAGAGTGCGCTGCGATCTCCTGCGGTTGTCAGGATACGAAGTGGAGAAAGGAAAACATCCTCTCATTCGGTAGACGAGAGACCTTAAGGTAGCTGCCACGGGAAGAACCATGTCACCGGCCAAAGAAGGTACACGGAGAGCGCGCTGCAACCTCCTGCTGTCTTCAGGTTACGAAGTAAAGAAAGGAAAACACCCTCTCATTCGGTAGAGGAGAGGCCATAAGGTAGCTGCCACAGGAACAACCATTTCACCGGCGGAGGAAGGTACATGAAGAGCGAGCTGCGACCTGCTGCGGTTGTCGGGATACGAAGTGGAGAAAGGAAAACATCCTCTCATTCGGTAGACGAGAGGCCATAAGGTAGCTGCCACAGGAAGAACCATGTCACCGGCCAAAGAAGGTACACGGAGATCGCGCTGCAACCTCCTGCTGTCTTCAGGTTACGAAGTAAAGAAAGGAAAACACCCTCTCATTCGGTAGAGAGGCCATAGGGTAGCTGCCACGGGTACAACTATGTCACCGGCGGAGGAAGGTATAGGAAGAGCGAGCTGCGACCTGCTGCGGTTGTCAGGTTACGAAGTGGAGAAAGGAAAACTCCCTTTCATTCGGTAGAGGAGAGGCCATAAGGTAGCTGCCACGGGAAGAACCATGTCACTGGCCCAGAAAGGCACACAGAGAGCGAGCTGCCACCTGCTGCAGTTGGCAGGTTACGCAGTGGAGAAAGGAAAACACCCATTCATTAGGTAGAGGAGAGGCCATGAGGGAGCTGCAACGTAAATAACCATGTCACCGGCCGAGGAAGGTACACGGAGAGCGAGCTGCAACCTGCTGCGGTTTGTCAGGTTACGAAGTAGAGAAAGGAAAACATCCTCTCATTCGGTAGACGAGAGGCCATAAGGTAGCTGCCACGGGAAGAAACATGTCACCGGCCGAGGTCGGTACATGGAGAGCGAGCTACGACATGCTGCGGTTGTCAGGTTACGAAGTAGAGAAAGGAAAACACCCCTCTCATTCGGTAGAGGAGAGGCCATAAGGTAGCTGCCACAGGAAGAACCTTGTCACCGGCCGAGGAAGGTGCATGGAGAGTGCGCTGCGACCTGCTGCAGTTGTCAGGTTACGAAGTAGAGAAAGGAAAACACCCCTCTCATTCGGTAGAGGAGAGGCCATAAGGTAGCTGCCACGGGAAGAACCATGCCACCGGCCGAGGAAGGTACATGGAGAGCAAGCTGCGACCTGCTGCGGTTGTCAGGTTACGAAGTAGAGAAAGGAAAACATCCCTCTCATTCGGTAGAGGAGAGGCCATAAGGTAGCTGCCACAGGAAGAACCATGTCACCGGCCGAGAAAGGTGCATGGAGAGTGCGCTGCGACCTGCTGCGGTTGGCAGGTTACGCAGTGGAGAAAGGAAAACACCCATTCATTAGGTAGAGGAGAGGACATAAGGGAGCTGCAACGTAAATAACCATGTCACCGGGCGAGGAAGGTACACGGAGAGCGAGCTGCGACCTGCTGCGGTTTGTCAGGTTACGAAGTAGAGAAAGGAAAACATCCTCTCATTCGGTAGACGAGAGGCCATAAGGTAGCTGCCACGGGAAGAAACATGTCACCGGCCGAGGTCGGTACATGGAGAGCGATCTACGACATGCTGCGGTTGTCAGGTTACGAAGTAGAGAAAGGACAACACCCCTCTCATTCGGTAGAGGAGAGTCCATAAGGTAGCGGCCACAGGAAGAACCTTGTCACCGGCCGATTAAGGTGCATGGAGAGTGCGCTGCGACCTGTTGCGGTTGTCAGGTTACGCAGTAGAGAAAGGAAAACACCCCTCTCATTCGGTAGAGGAGAGGCCGTAAGGTAGCTGCCACGGGAAGAACCATGCCACCGGCCGAGGAAGGTACATGGAGAGTGCGCTGCGACCTGCTGCGGTTGTCAGGTTACGAAGTAGAGAAAGGAAAACACCCCTCTCATTCGGTAGAGGAGAGGCCATAAGGTAGCTGCCACAGGAAGAACCATGTCACCGGCCGAGAAAGGTGCATGGAGAGTGCGCTGCGACCTGCTGCGGTTGTCAGGTTACGAAGTAGAGAACGGAAAACACCCCTCTCATTCGGTAGAGGAGAGGCCATAAGGTAGCTGCCACAGGAAGACCCATGTCACCGGCCGAGGAAGGTGCATGGAGAGTGCGCTGCGACCTGCTGCGGTTGTCAGGTTACGAAGTAGAGAAAGAAAAACACCCCTCTCATTCGGTAGAGGAGAGGCGATAAGGTAGCTGCCACGGGAAGAACCATGCCACCGGCCGAGGAAGGTACATGGAGAGCGAGCTGCGACCTGCTGCGGTGGTCAGGTTACGAAGTAGAGAAATGAAAACACCCTCTCATTCGGTAGAGGATAGGCCATAAGGTAGCTGCCACGGGAAGAACCATGTCACCGGCTGAGGAAGGTACACGGAGAGCGAGCTGCGACCTGCTGCGGTTGTCAGGTTATGAAGTAGAGAAAGGAAAACACCCTCTCATTCTCTAGAGGAGAGGCCATAGGGTAGCTGCCACGGGAAGAACCATGTCATCGGCCAAGGAAGGTACACGGAGAGCGAGCTGCGACCTGCTGCGGTTGTAGGTTACGAAGTGAAGAAAGGAAATCACCCTTTCATTCGGTAGAGGAGAGGCCATAAGGTAGCTGCCACGGGAAGAACCATGTCACTGGCCCAGAAAGGCACACAGAGAGCGAGCTGCCACCTGCTGCGGTTGGCAGGTTACGCAGTGGAGAAAGGAAAACACCCATTCATTAGGTAGAGGAGAGGACATAAGGGAGCTGCAACGTAAATAACCATGTCACCGGGCGAGGAAGGTACACGGAGAGCGATCTACGACATGCTGCGGTTGTCAGGTTTCGAAGTAGAGAAAGGAAAACACCCCTCTCATTCGGTAGAGGAGAGTCCATAAGGTAGCGGCCACAGGAAGAACCTTGTCACCGGCCGATTAAGGTGCATGGAGAGTGCGCTGCGACCTGCTGCGGTTGTCAGGTTACGCAGTAGAGAAAGGAAAACACCCCTCTCATTCGGTAGAGGAGAGGCCGTAAGGTAGCTGCCACGGGAAGAACCATGCCACCGGCCGAGGAAGGTACATGGAGAGTGCGCTGCGACCTGCTGCGGTTGTCAGGTTACGAAGTAGAGAAAGGAAAACACCCCTCTCATTCGGTAGAGGAGAGGCCATAAGGTAGCTGCCACAGGAAGACCCATGTCACCGGCCGAGGAATGTGCATGGAGAGTGCGCTGCAACCTGCTGCGGTTGTCAGGTTACGAAGTAGAGAAAGGAAAACACCCCTCTCATTCGGTAGAGGAGAGGCCATAAGGTAGCTGCCACGGGAAGAACCATGCCACCGGCCGAGGAAGGTACATGGAGAGCGAGCTGCGACCTGCTGCGGTGGTCAGGTTACGAAGTAGAGAAATGAAAACACCCTCTCATTTGGTAGAGGATAGGCCATAAGGTAGCTGCCACGGGAAGAACCATTTCACCGGCCGAGGAAGGTACACGGAGAGCGAGCTGCGACCTGCTGCGGTTGTCAGGTTATAAAGTAGAGAAAGGAAAACACCCTCTCATTCTCTAGAGGAGAGGCCATAGGGTAGCTGCCACGGGAAAAACCATGTCATCGGCCGAGGAAGGTACACGGAGAGCGAGCTGCGACCTGCTGCGGTTGTAGGTTACGAAATGAAGAAAGGAAATCACCCTTTCATTCGGTAGAGGAGAGGCCATAAGGTAGCTGCCACGGGAAGAACCATGTCACTGGCCCAGAAAGGCACACAGAGAGCGAGCTGCGACCTGCTGCGGTTGGCAGATTGCGAAGTGGATAAAGGAAAACACCCTTTCATTAGGTAAAGGAGAGGCCATACGGTAGCTGCAATGCGAAGAACCATGTCACCGGCCGAGGAAGGTGCTCGGAGGGCGAGCTGCGACCTGCTTCGGTTGTCAGGATACGAAGTGGAGAAAGGAAAACATCCTCTCATTCGGTAGACGAGAGACCATAAGGTAGCTGCCACAGGAACAACTATGTCACCGGTGGAGGAAGGTACATGAAGAGCGAGCTGCGACCTGCTGCGGTTGTCAGGTTACGAAGTGGAGAAAGGGAAACACCCCTCTCCTTCGGTAAAGGACAGGCCATAAGGAGTCTGCCACGGGAAGAACCATGCCACCGGCCGAGGAATGTAGATCGAGAGCGAGCTGCGACATGCTGCGGTGGTCAGGTTACGAAGTAGAGAAAGGAAAACACAGTCTCATTCGGTAGAGGATAGTCCATATGGTAGCTGCAACGGGAGGAACAATGTCACCGGCCGAGGAAGGTACACGGAGAGCGAGCTGCGACCTGCTGCTTTTGTCAGGTTACGAAGTAGAGAAAGGAAAACACCCTCTCATTCGGTAGACGAGAGGCCATAAGGTAGGTGCCAGGGGAAGAACCATGTCACCGGCCGAAGAAGGTACATGGAGTATGAGCTGTGACCTGCTGCGTTAGCAGGTTACGAAGTAAAGAAAGGAAAACACCGTCTCATTCGGTAGAGGATAGGCCATAAGGTAGCTGCCACGGGAAGAACCATGTCACCGGCCGAGGGAGGTACACGGAGAGCGAGCTGCGACCTGCTGCGGTTGTCAGGTTATAAAGTAGAGAAAGGAAAACACCCTCTCATTCTGTAGAGGAGAGGCCATGGGTAGCTGCCACGGGAAGAACCATGTCACCGGCCCAGGAAAGTGCACGGAGAGCGCGCTGCGACCTGCTGCGGTTGTCAGGTTACGAAGTAGAGAAAGGAAAACACCCTCTCATTCGGTAGAAGAGAGGCCATAAGGTAGCTGTCACGGGAACAACCATGTCACCGGCCGAGGAAGGTACACGGAGAGCGAGCTGCGACCTTCTGCGGTTGGCAGATTGCGAAGTGGAGAAAGGAAAACGCCCTATCATTCGGTAGAGGAGAGGCCATGAAGTAGCTGCCACGGGAAGAACCATGTAATCGGCCGAGGAAGGTACACGGAGAGCGAGCTGCGACCTGCAGCGGTTTTCAGGTTACGATGTGGAGAAAGGAAAACACCCTTTCATTCGGTAGAGGAGAGGCCATAAGGTAGCTGCCACTGGAAGAACCATGTCACCGGCCCAGAAAGGCCCACGTAGAGCGAGCTGAGACTGCTGCGGTTGGCAGGTTACGCTGCGGAGAAAGGAAAACACCCATTCATTAGGTAGAGGAGAGGCCATAAGGGAGCTGCAACGTAAAGAACCATGCCACCGGCCGAGGAAGGTACACGGAGGGCGAGCTGCGAACTGCTGCGGTTGTCAGGTTATGAAGTAGAGAAAGGAAAACACCCCTCTCATTCGGTAGAGGAGAGGCCATAAGGTAGCTGCCACGGGAAGAACCATGCCACCGGCCGAGGAAGGTACATGGAGAGCGATATGCGTCCTGCTGCGGTGGTCAGGTTACGAAGTAGAGAATGGAAAACACCCTCTCATTCGGTAGAGGATAGGCCATAAGGTAGCTGCCACGGGAAGAACCATGCCACCGGCCGAGGAAGTTACATGGAGAGCGAGCTGCGACCTGCTGCGGTTGTCAGCTTAGGAAGTAGAGAAAGGAAAACACCCCTCTCATTTGGTAGAGGAGAGGCCATAAGGTAGCTGCCACGGGAAGAACCATGTCAACGGCCGAGGAAGGTGCTCGGAGGGCGAGCTGCGACCTCCTGCGGTTGTCAGGATACGAAGTGGAGAAAGGAAAACATCCTCTCATTCGGTAGACGAGAGACCTTAAGGTAGCTGCCACGGGAAGAACCATGTCACCGGCCAAAGAAGGTACACGGAGAGCGCGCTGCAACCTCCTGCTGTCTTCAGGTTACGAAGTAAAGAAAGGAAAACACCCTCTCATTCGGTAGAGGAGAGGCCATAAGGTAGCTGCCACAGGTACAACTATGTCACCGGCGGAGGAAGGTATAGGAAGAGCGAGCTGCGACCTGCTGCGGTTGTCAGGTTACGAAGTGGAGAAAGGAAAACACCCTTTCATTCGGTAGACGAGAGACCATAAGGTAGCTGCCACGGGAAGAACCATGTCACCGGCCAAAGAAGGTACACGGAGAGCGCGCTGCAACCTCCTGCTGTCTTCAGGTTACGAAGTAAAGAAAGGAAAACACCCTCTCATTCGGTAGAGAGGCCATAGGGTAGCTGCCACAGGTACAACTATGTCACCGGCGGAGGAAGGTACATGAAGAGCGAGCTGTGACCTGCTGCGGTTGTCAGGTTACGAAGTGAAGAAAGGAAATCACCCTTTCATTCGGTAGAGGAGAAGCCATAAGGTAGCTGCCACGGGAAGAACCATGTCACTGGCCCAGAAAGGCACACAGAGAGCGAGCTGCCACCTGCTGCGGTTGGCAGGTTACGCAGTGGAGAAAGGAAAACACCCATTCATTAGGTAGAGGAGAGGCCATAAGGGAGCTGCAACGTAAATAACCATGTCACCGGGCGAGGAAGGTACACGGAGAGCGAGCTGCGACCTGCTGCGGCTTGTCAGGTTACGAAGTAGAGAAAGGAAAACATCCTCTCATTCGGTAGACGAGAGGCCATAAGGTAGCTGCCACGGGAAGAAAAATGTCACCGGCCGAGGTCGGTACATGGAGAGCGATCTACGACATGCTGCGGTTGTCAGGTTACGAAGTAGAGAAAGGAAAACACCCCTCTCATTCGGTAGAGGAGAGGCCATAAGGTAGCTGCCACGGGAAGAACCATGCCACCGGCCGAGGAAGGTACATGGAGAGCAAGCTGCGACCTGCTGCGGTGGTCAGGTTACGAAGTAGAGAAAGGAAAACATCCCTCTCATTCGGTAGAGGAGAGGCCATAAGGTAGCTGCCACAGGAAGAACCATGTCACCGGCCGAGGAAGGTGCATGGAGAGTGCGCTGTGACCTGCTGCGGTTGTCAGGTTACGAAGTAGAGAAAGGAAAACACCCCTCTCATTCGGTAGAGGAGAGGCCATAAGGTAGGTGCCACAGGAAGACCCATGTCACCGGCCGAGGAAGGTGCATGGAGAGTGCGCTGCGACCTGCTGCGGTTGTCAGGTTACGAAGTAGAGAAAGGAAAACACCCCTCTCATTCGGTAGAGGAGAGGCCATAAGGTAGCTGCCACGGGAAGAACCATGTCACCGGCCGAGGGTGCTCGGAGGGCGAGCTGCGACCTGCTTCCGTTGTCAGGATACGAAGTGGAGAAAGGAAAACATCCTCTCATTCGGTAGACGAGAGACCATAAGGTAGCTGCCACAGGAACAACCATGTCACCGGCGGAGGAAGGTACATGAAGAGCGAGCTGCGACCTGCTGCGGTTGTCAGGTTACAAAGTGGAGAAAAGGGAAACACCCCTCTCGTTCGGTAAAGGACAGGCCATAAGGAGTCTGCCACGGGAAGAACCATGCCACCGGCCGAGAAATGTAGATCGAGAGCGAGCTGCGACATGCTGCGGTGGTCAGGTTACGAAGTAGAGAAAGGAAAACACAGTCTCATTCGGTAGAGGATATCCATATGGTAGCTGCAACGGGAAGAACAATGTCACCGGCCGAGGAAGGTACACGGAGAGCGAGCTGCGACCTGCTGCTTTTGTCAGGTTACGAAGTAGAGAAAGGAAAACACCCTCTCATTCGGCAGAATAGAGTCCATAAGGTAGGGGCCATGGTAAGAACCATGTCACCGGCCGAGGAAGGTACACGGAGAGCGAGCTGCGACCTTCTGCGGTTGGCAGATTGCGAAGAGGAGAGAAGGGATCAGATTCTCCTTTAGTATGGAAAGGCCATTAGGTAGATGCCACGGGAAGAACCATGTCACCGGCCGAGGAAGGTATACGGAGAACGAACTGCGACCTGCTGCGGTTGTCAGGTGACGAAGTGGAGAAAGGAAAACGCCCTATCATTCGGTAGAGGAGAGGCCATAAAGTAGCTGCCACGGGAAGAACCATGTAATCGGCCGAGGAAGGTACACGGAGAGCGAGCTGCGACCTGCAGCGGTTTTCAGGTTACAAAGTGGAGAAAGGAAAACACCCTTTCATTCGGTAGAGGAGAGGCCATAAGGTAGCTGCCACAGGAACAACTATGTCACCGGCGGAGGAAGGTACATGAAGAGCGAGCTGCGACCTGCTGCGGTTGTCAGGTTACGAAGTGTAGAAAGGAAAACACCCTTTCATTCGGTAGAGGAGAGGCCATAAGGTAGCTGCCACGGGAAGAACCATGTCACTGGCCCAGAAAGGCACACAGAGAGCGAGCTGCCACCTGCTGCGGTTGGCAGGTTACGCAGTGGAGAAAGGAAAACACCCATTCATTAGGTAGAGGAGAGGCCATAAGGGAGCTGCAACGTAAATAACCATGTCACCGGGCGAGGAAGGTACACGGAGAGCGAGCTGCGACCTGCTGCGGTTTGTCAGGTTACGAAGTAGAGAAAGGAAAACATCCTCTCATTCGGTAGACGAGAGGCCATAAGGTAGCTGCCACGGGAAGAAACATGTCACCGGCCGAGGTCGGTACATGGAGAGCGATCTACGACATGCTGCGGTTGTCAGGTTACGAAGTAGAGAAAGGAAAACACCCCTCTCATTCGGTAGAGGAGAGTCCATAAGGTAGCTGCCACAGGAAGAACCTTGTCACCGGCCGAGGAAGGTGCATGGAGAGTGCGCTGCGACCTGCTGCGGTTGTCAGGTTACGAAATAGAGAAAGGAAAACACCCCTCTCATTCGGTAGAGAAGAGGCCATAAGGTAGCTGCCACAGGAAGAACCATGTCACCGGCCGAGGAAGGTGCATGGAGAGTGCGCTGCGACCTGCTGCGGTTGTCAGGTTACGAAGTAGAGAAAGGAAAACACCCCTCACATTCGGTAGAGGAGAGGCCATAAGGTAGCTGCCACGGGAAGAACCATGCCACCGGCCAAGGAAGGTACATGGAGAGCGAGCTGCGACCTGCTGCGGTTGTCAGGTTACGAAGTGTAGAAAGGAAAACACACTTTCATTCGGTAGAGGAGAGGCCATAAGGTAGCTGCCACGGGAAGAACCATGTCACTGGCCCAGAAAGGCACACAGAGAGCGAGCTGCCACCTGCTGCGGTTGGCAGGTTACGCAGTGGAGAAAGGAAAACACCCATTCATTAGGTAGAGGAGAGGCCATAAGGGAGCTGCAACGTAAATAACCATGTCACCGGGCGAGGAAGGTACACGGAGAGCGAGCTGCGACCTGCTGCGGTTTGTCAGGTTACGAAGTAGAGAAAGGAAAACATCCTCTCATTCGGTAGACGAGAGGCCATAAGGTAGCTGCCACGGGAAGAAACATGTCACCGGCCGAGGTCGGTACAGGGAGAGCGATCTACGACATGCTGCGGTTGTCAGGTTACGAAGTAGAGAAAGGAAAACACCCTCTCATTCGGTAGAGGAGAGTCCATAAGGTAGCTGCCACAGGAAGAACCTTGTCACCGGCCGAGGAAGGTGCATGGAGAGTGCGCTGCGACCTGCTGCGGTTGTCAGGTTACGAAGTAGAGAAAGGAAAACACCCCTCTCATTCGGTAGAGGAGAGGCCATAAGGTAGCTGCCACAGGAAGACCCATGTCACCGGCCGAGGAAGGTGCATGGAGAGTGCGCTGCGACCTGCTGCGGTTGTCAGGTTACGAAGTAGAGAAAGGAAAACACCCTTTCATTCGGTAGAGGAGAGGCGATAAGGTAGCTGCCACAGGAAGACCCATGTCACCGGCCGAGGAAGGTGCATGGAGAGTGCGCTGCGACCTGCTGCGGTTGTCAGGTTACGAAGTAGAGAAAGGAAAACACCCCTCTCATTCGGTAGAGGAGAGGCCATAAGGTAGCTGCCACGGGAAGAACCATGTCACCGGCCGAGGAAGGTACACGGAGAGCGAGCTGCGACCTGCTGCGGTTGTCAGGTTATGAAGTAGAGAAAGGAAAACACCCTCTCATTCTCTAGAGGAGAGGCCATAGGGTAGCTGCCACGGGAAGAACCATGTCACCGGCCGAGGAAGGTACACGGAGAGCGAGCTGCGACCTGCTGCGGTTGTCAGGTTATGAAGTAGAGAAAGGAAATCACCCTTTCATTCGTTAGAGGAGAGGCCATAAGGTAGCTGCCACGGGAAGAACCATGTCACTGGCCCAGAAAGGCACACAGAGAGCGAGCTGCGACCTGCTGCGGTTGGCAGATTGCGAAGTGGATAAAGGAAAACACCCTTTCATTAGGTAAAGGAGAGGCCATACGGTAGCTGCAATGCGAAGAACCATGTCACCGGCCGAGGAAGGTGCATCGGAGAGCGAGCTGCGACCTGCTGCGGTTGTCAGGTTACGAAGTGGAGAAAGGAAAACATCCTCTCATTCGGTAGACGAGAGGCCATAAGGTAGCTGCCACGGGAAGAACCATGTCACCGGCCGAGGAAGGTACATGGAGAGCGAGCTGCGACCTGCTGCGGTTGTCAGGTTACGAAGTGGAGAAAGGAAAACCCCCTCTCATTCGGTAGAGGAGAGGCCATAAGGTAGCTGCCACGGGAAGAACCATGTCACCGGCCGAGGAAGGTACATGGAGAGCGAGCTGCGACCTGCTGCGTTAGCAGGTTACGAAGTAAAGAAAGGAAAACACCGTCTCATTCGGTAGAGGATAGGCCATAAGGTAGCTGCCACGGGAAGAACCATGTCACCGGCCGGGGGAGGTACACGGAGAGCGAGCTGCGGCCTGCTGCGGTTGTCAGGTTATGAAGTAGAGAAAGGAAAACACCCTCTCATTCTGTAGAGGAGAGGCCATGGGTAGCTGCCACGGTAAAAACCATGTCACCGGCCGAGGAAGGTACGCGGAGAGCGGGCTGCGACCTTCTGCGGTAGGCAGATTGCGAAGTGGAGAGAAGGGATCAGATTCTCCTTTAGTATGGAAAGGCCATTAGGTAGATGCCACGGGAAGAACCATGTCACCGGCCGAGGAAGGTATACGGAGAGCGAACTGCGACCTGCTGCGGTTGTCAGGTTACGAAGTGGAGAAAGGAAAACGCCCTATCATTCGGTAGAGGAGAGGCCATAAGGTAGCTGCCACGGGAAGAACCATGTCACCGGCCGAGGAAGGTACATGGAGAGCGAGCTGCGACCTGCTGCGGTTTTCAGGTTACGAAGTAGAGAAAGGAAAACACCCTCTCATTCGGTAGAGGAGAGGCCATAAGGTAGCTGCCACAGGAAGAACCATGTCACCGGCCGAGGAAGGTGCATGGAGAGTGCGCTGCGACCTGCTGCGGTTGTCAGGTTACGAAGTAGAGAAAGGAAAACACCCCTCTCATTCGGTAGAGGAGAGGCCATAAGGTAGCTGCCACGAGAAGAACCATGCCACCGGCCGAGGAAGGTACATGGAGAGCAAGCTGCGACCTGCTGCGGTTGTCAGGTTACGAAGTAGAGAAAGGAAAACAGCCACTCGTTCGGTAGAAGAGAGGCCATAAGGTAGCTGTCACGGGAACAACCATATCACCGGCCGAGGAAGGTACACGGAGAGCGAGCTGCGACCTGGTGCGGTTGTCAGGTTATGAAGTAGAGAAAGGAAAACACCCTCTCATTCTCTAGAGGAGAGGCCATAGGGTAGCTGCCACGGGAAGAACCATGTCATCGGCCGAGGAAGGTACACGGAGAGCGAGCTGCGACCTGCTGCGGTTGTAGGTTACGAAGTGAAGAAAGGAAAACACCCTTTCATTCGGTAGAGGAGAGGCCATAAGGTAGCTGCCACGGGAAGAACCATGTCACTGGCCCAGAAAGGCACACAGAGAGCGAGCTGCGACCTGCTGCGGTTGGCAGATTGCGAAGTGGATAAAGGAAAACACCCTTTCATTAGGTAAAGGAGAGGCCATACGGTAGCTGCAACGCGAAGAACCATGTCACCGGCCGAGGAAGGTGCTCGGAGGGCGAGCTGCGACCTGCTGCGGTTGTCAGGATACGAAGTGGAGAAAGGAAAACATCCTCTCGTTCGGTAGACGAGAGACCATAAGGTAGCTGCCAAGGGAAGAACCATGTCACCGGCCAAAGAAGGTACACGGAGAGCGCGCTGCAACCTCCTGCTGTCTTCAGGTTACGAAGTAAAGAAAGAAAAACACCCTCATTCGGTAGAGAAGAGGCCATAAGGTAGCTGCCACAGGAACAACCATGTCACCGGCGGAGGAAGGTACATGAAGAGCGAGCTGCGACCTGCTGCGGTTGTGAGGTTACGAAGTGGAGAAAGGAAAACGCCCTTTCATTCGGTAGAGGAGAGGCCATAAGGTAGCTGCCACGGGAAGAACCATGTCACTGGCCCAGAAAGGCACACAGAGAGCGAGCAGCCACCTGCTGCGGTTGGCAGGTTACGCAGTGGAGAAAGGAAAACACCCTCTCATTCGGTAGACGAGAGGCCATAAGGTAGCTGCCAGGCGAAGAACCATGTCACCGGCCGAAGAAGGTACATGGAGTATGAGCTGTGACCTGCTGCGTTAGCAGGTTACGAAGTAGAGAAAGGAAAACACCGTCTCATCCGGTAGAGGATATTCCATAAGGTAGCTGCCACGGGAAGAACCATGTCACCGGCCGAGGAAGGTACATGGAGAGCGAGCTGCGACCTGCTGCGGTTGTCAGGTTAAGAAGTAGAGAAAGGAAAACACCCTCTCATTGTGTAGAGGAGAGGCCATGGGTAGCTGCCACGGGAGGAACCATGTCACCGGCCGAGGAAGGTACATGGACAGCAAGCTGCGACCTGCTGCGGTTGTCAGGTTATGAAGTAGAGAAAGGAAAACACCCTCTCATTCTCTAGAGGAGAGGCCATAGGGTAGCTGCCACGGGAAGAACCATGTCATCGCCCGAGGAAGGTACACGGAGAGCGAGCTGCGACCTGCTGCGGTTATAGGTTACGAAGTGAAGAAAGGAAATCACCCTTTCATTCGTTAGAGGAGAGGCCATAAGGTAGCTGCCACGGGAAGAACTATGTCACTGGCCCAGAAAGGCACACAGAGAGCGAGCTGCGACCTGCTGCGGTTGGCAGATTGCGAAGTGGATAAAGGAAACACCCTTTCATTAGGTAAAGGAGAGGCTATACGGTAGCTGCAACGCGAAGAACCATGTCACCGGCCGAGGAAGGTGCTCGGAGGGCGAGCTGCGACCTCCTGCGGTTGTCAGGATACGAAGTGGAGAAAGGAAAACATCCTCTCATTCGGTAGACGAGAGACCTTAAGGTAGCTGCCACGGGAAGAACCATGTCACCGGCCAAAGAAGGTACACGCAACCTCCTGCTGTCTTCAGGTTACGAAGTAAAGAAAGGAAAACACCCTCTCATTCGGTAGAGGAGAGGCCATAAGGTAGCTGCCACAGGAACAACCATTTCACCGGCGGAGGAAGGTACATGAAGAGCCAGCTGCGACCTGCTGCGGTTGTCAGGATACGAAGTGGAGAAAGGAAAACATCCTCTCATTCGGTAGACGAGAGACCATAAGGTAGCTGCCACGGGAAGAACCATGTCACCGGCCAAAGAAGGTACACGGAGAGCGCGCTGCAACCTCCTGCTGTCTTCAGGTTACGAAGTAAAGAAAGGAAAACACCCTCTCATTCGGTAGAGGAGAGGCCATAAGGTAGCTGCCACAGGAACAACTATGTCACCGGCGGAGGAAGGTACATGAAGAGCGAGCTGCGACCTGCTGCGGCTGTCAGGTTACGAAGTGGAGAAAGGAAAACACCCTTTCATTCGGTAGAGGAGAGGCCATAAGGTAGCTGCCACGGGAAGAACCATGTCACCGGCCGAGGAAGGTACATGGAGAGCGAGCTGCGACCTGCTGCGGTTGTCAGGTTAAGAAGTAGAGAAAGGAAAACACCCTCTCATTCGGTAGAGGAGAGGCCATGAGGTAGCTGCCACGGGAAGAAGCATGCCGCCGGCCGAGGAAGGTACACGGAGAGCAAGCTGCGAACTGCTGCGGTTGTCAGGTTACGAAGTAGAGAAAGGAAAACACCCTCTCATTCGGTAGAGGATAGGCCATAAGGTAGCTGCCACGGGAAGAACCATGCCACCGGCCGAGGAAGTTACATTGAGAGCGAGCTGCGACCTGCTGCGGTTATCAGGTTAGAAAGTAGAGAAAGGAAAACACCCCTCTCATTCGGTAGAGGAGAGGCCATAAGGTAGCTGCCACGGGAAGAACCATGTCACCGGCCGAGGAAGGTACATGGAGAGCGAGCTGCGACCTGCTGCGGTTGTCAGGTTAAGAAGTAGAGAAAGGAAAACACCCCTCTTATTCGGTAGAGGAGAGGCCATAAGGTAGCTGCCACGCGAAAAACCATGCCACCGGCCGAGGAAGGTACATGGACAGCAAGCTGCGACCTGCTGCGGTTGTCAGGTTATGAAGTAGAGAAAGGAAAACACCCTCTCATTCTCTAGAGGAGAGGCCATAGGGTAGCTGCCACGGGAAGAACCATGTCATCGCCCGAGGAAGGTACACGGAGAGCGAGCTGCGACCTGCTGCGGTTATAGGTTACGAAGTGAAGAAAGGAAATCACCCTTTCATTCGTTAGAGGAGAGGCCATAAGGTAGCTGCCACGGGAAGAACTATGTCACTGGCCCAGAAAGGCACACAGAGAGCGAGCTGCGACCTGCTGCGGTTGGCAGATTGCGAAGTGGATAAAGGAAACACCCTTTCATTAGGTAAAGGAGAGGCCATAAGGAGTCTGCCACGGGAAGAACCATGCCACCGGCCGAGGAATGGAGATTGAGAGCGAGCTGCGACATGCTGCGGTGGTCAGGTTACGAAGTAGAGAAAGGAAAACACAGTCTCATTCGGTAGAGGATAGTCCATATGGTAGCTGCCACGGGAAGAACCATGTCACCGGCCGAGGAAGGTACACGGAGAGCGAGCTGCGACCTGCTGCGGTTGTCAGGTTATGAAGTAGAGAAAGGAAAACACCCTCTCATTGTGTAGAGGAGAGGCCATGGGTAGCTGCCACGGGAGGAACCATGTCACTGGCCCAGAAAGGCACACAGAGAGCGAGCTGCGACCTGCTTCGGTTGGCAGATTGCGAAGTGGATAAAGGAAAACACCCTTTCTTTAGGTAAAGGAGAGGCCATACGGTAGCTGCAACGCGAAGAACCATGTCACCGGCCGAGGAAGGTGCTCGGAGGGCGAGCTGCGACCTCCTGCGGTTGTCAGGATACGAAGTGGAGAAAGGAAAACATCTTCTCATTCGGTAGACGAGAGACCTTAAGGTAGCTGCCACGGGAAGAACCATGTCACCGGCCAAAGAAGGTACACAGAGAGTGCGCTGCAACCTCCTGCTGTCTTCAGGTTACGAAGTAAAGAAAGGAAAACACCCTCTCATTCGGTAGAGGAGAGGCCATAAGGTAGCTGCCACAGGAACAACCATTTCAAAGGCGGAGGAAGGTACATGAAGAGCCAGCTGCGACCTGCTGCGGTCGTCAGGATACGAAGTGGAGAAAGGAAAACATCCTCTCATTCGGTAGACGAGAGACCATAAGGTAGCTGCCACGGGAAGAACCATGTCACCGGCCAAAGAAGGTACACGGAGAGCGCGCTGCAACCTCCTGCTGTCTTCAGGTTACGAAGTAAAGAAAGGAAAACACCCTCTCATTCGGTAGAGCAGAGGCCATAAGGTAGCTGCCACAGGAACAACTATGTCACCGGCGGAGGAAGGTACATGAAGAGCGAGCTGCGACCTGCTGCGGTTGTCAGGTTACGAAGTGGAGAAAGGAAAACACCCTTTCATTCGGTAGAGGAGAGGCCATAAGGTAGCTGCCACGGGAAGAACCATGTCACTGGCCCAGAAAGGCGCACAGAGAGCGAGCTGCCACCTGCTGCGGTTGGCAGGTTACGCAGTGGAGAAAGGAAAACACCCATTCATTAGGTAGAGGAGAGGCCATAAGGGAGCTGCAACGTAAATAACCATGTCACCGGCCGAAGAAGGTACACGGAGAGCGAGCTGCGACCTGCTGCGGTTTGTCAGGTTACGAAGTAGAGAAAGGAAAACATCCTCTCATTCGGTAGACGAGAGGCCATAAGGTAGCTGCCACGGGAAGAAACATGTCACCGGCCGAGGTCGGTACATGGAGAGCGATCTACGACATGCTGCGGTTGTCAGGTTACGAAGTAGAGAAAGGAAAACACCCCTCTCATTCGGTAGAGGAGAGGCCATAAGGTAGCTGCCACAGGAAGAACCTTGTCACCGGCCGAGGAAGGTGCATGGAGAGTGCGCTGCGACCTGCTGCGGTTGTCAGGTTACGAAGTAGAGAAAAGAAAACACCCCTCTCATTCGGTAGAGGAGAGGCCATAAGGTAGCTGCCACGGGAAGAACCATGTCATCGGCCGAGGAAGGTACACGGAGAGCGAGCTGCGACCTGCTGCGGTTGTCAGGTTACGAAGTAGAGAAAGGAAAACACCCCTCTCATTCGGTAGAGGAGAGGCCATAAGGTAGCTGCCACGGGAAGAACCATGCCACCGGCCGAGGAAGGTACATGGAGAGCAAGCTGCGACCTGCTGCGGTGGTCAGGTTATGAAGTAGAGAAAGGAAAACATCCCTCTCATTCGGTAGAGGAGAGGCCATAAGGTAGCTGCCACAGGAAGAACCATGTAACCGGCCGAGGAAGGTGCATGGAGAGTGCGCTGCGACCTGCTGCGGTTGTCAGGTTACGAAGTAGAGAAAGGAAAACACCCCTCTCATTCGGTAGAGGAGAGGCCATAAGGTAGCTGCCACAGGAAGACCCATGTCACCGGCCGAGGAAGGTGCATGGAGAGTGCGCTGCGACCTGCTGCGGTTGTCAGGTTACGAAGTAGAGAAAGGAAAACACCCCTCTCATTCGTAGAGGAGAGGCCATAAGGTAGCTGCCACGGGAAGAACCATGCCACCGGCCGAGGAAGGTACACGGAGAGCGAGCTGCGACCTGCTGCGGTTGTCAGGTTACGAAGTAAAGAAAGGAAAACACCCCTCTCATTCGGTAGAGGAGAGGCCATAAGGTAGCTGCCACAGGAAGACCCATGTCACCGGCCGAGGAAGGTGCATGGAGAGTGCGCTGCGACCTGCTGCGGTTGTCAGGTTACGAAGTAGAGAAATGAAAACACCCTCTCATTCGGTAGAGGGTAGGCCATAAGGTAGCTGCCACGGGAAGAACCATGTCACCGGCCGAGGAAGGTACACGGAGAGCGAGCTGCGACCTTCGGCGGTTGTCAGGTTATGAAGTAGAGAATGGAAAACACCCTCTCATTCTCTAGAGGAGAGGCCATAGGGTAGCTGCCACGGGAAGAACCATGTCATCGGCCGAGGAAGGTACACAGAGAGCGAGGTGCGACCTGCTGCGGTTGGCAGATTGCGAAGTGGATAAAGGAAAACACCCTTTCATTAGGTAAAGGAGAGGCCATACGGTAGCTGCAATGCGAAGAACCATGTCACCGGCCGAGGAAGGTGCATGGAGAGTGCGCTGCGACCTGCTGCAGTGGTCAGGTTACGAAGTAGAGAAAGGAAAACACAGTCTCATTCGGTAGAGGATAGCCCATATGGTAGCTGCAACGGGAAGAACAATGTCACCGGCCGAGGAAGGTACACGGAGAGCGAGCTGCGACCTGCTGCTTTTGTCAGGTTACGAAGTAGAGAAAGGAAAACACCCTCTCATTCGGTAGACGAGAGGCCATAAGGTAGCTGCCAGGGGAAGAACCATGTCACCGGCCGAAGAAGGTACATGGAGTATGAGCTGTGACCTGCTGCGTTAGCAGGTTACGAAGTAAAGAAAGGAAAACACCGTCTCATTCGGTAGAGGATAGGCCATAAGGTAGCTGCCACGGGAAGAACCATGTCACCGGCCGGGGGAGGTACACGGAGAGCGAGCTGCGGCCTGCTGCGGTTGTCAGGTTATGAAGTAGAGAAAGGAAAACACCCTCTCATTCTGTAGAGGAGAGGCCATGGGTAGCTGCCACGGTAAAAACCATGTCACCGGCCGAGGAAGGTACGCGGAGAGCGGGCTGCGACCTTCTGCGGTAGGCAGATTGCGAAGTGGAGAGAAGGGATCAGATTCTCCTTTAGTATGGAAAGGCCATTAGGTAGATGCCACGGGAAGAACCATGTCACCGGCCGAGGAAGGTATACGGAGAGCGAACTGCGACCTGCTGCGGTTGTCAGGTTACGAAGTGGAGAAAGGAAAACGCCCTATCATTCGGTAGAGGAGAGGCCATAAAGTAGCTGCCACGGGAAGAACCATGTAATCGGCCGAGGAAGGTACACGGAGAGCGAGTTGCGACCTGCAGCGGTTTTCAGGTTACGAAGTGGAGAAAGGAAAACACCCATTCATTCGGTAGAGGAGAGGCCATAAGGTAGCTTCCACTGGAAGAACCATGTCACCGGCCCAGAAAGGCCCACGTAGAGCGAGCTGAGACCTGCTGCGGTTGGCAGGTTACGCTGTGGAGAAAGGAAAACCCCCATTCATTAGGTAGAGGAGAGGCCATAAGGTAGCTGCCACGGGAAGAACCATGTCACCGGCCGAGGAAGGTACATGGAGAGCGAGCTGCGACCTGCTGCGGTTGTCAGGTTAAGAAGTAGAGAAAGGAAAACACCCCTCTCATTCGGTAGAGGAGAGGCCATAAGGTAGCTGCCACAGGAAGAACCATGTCACCGGCCGAGGAAGGTACACGGAGAGCGAGCTGCGACCTGGTGCGGTTGTCAGGTTATGAAGTAGAGAAAGGAAAACACCCTCTCATTCTCTAGAGGAGAGGCCATAGGGTAGCTGCCACGGGAAGAACCATGTCATCGGCCGAGGAAGGTACACGGAGAGCGAGCTGCGACCTGCTGCGGTTGTAGGTTACGAAGTGAAGAAAGGAAAACACCCTTTCATTCGGTAGAGGAGAGGCCATAAGGTAGCTGCCACGGGAAGAACCATGTCACTGGCCCAGAAAGGCACACAGAGAGCGAGCTGCGACCTGCTGCGGTTGGCAGATTGCGAAGTGGATAAAGGAAAACACCCTTTCATTACGTAAAGGAGAGGCCATACGGTAGCTGCAACGCGAAGAACCATGTCACCGGCCGAGGAAGGTGCTCGGAGGGCGAGCTGCGACCTGCTGCGGTTGTCAGGATACGAAGTGGAGAAAGGAAAACATCCTCTCATTCGGTAGCCGAGAGACCATAAGGTAGCTGCCAAGGGAAGCACCATGTCACCGGCCAAAGAAGGTACACGGAGAGCGCGCTGCAACCTCCTGCTGTCTTCAGGTTACGAAGTAAAGAAAGGAAAACACCCTCTCATTTGGTAGAGGAGAGGCCATAAGGTAGCTGCCACAGGAACAACTATGTCACCGGCGGAGGAAGGTACATGAAGAGCGAGCTGCGACCTGCTGCGGTTGTCAGGTTACGAAGTGGAGAAAGGAAAACACCCTTTCATTCGGTAGAGGAGAGGCCATAAGGTAGCTGCCACGGGAAGAACCATGTCACTGGCCCAGAAAGGCACACAGAGAGCGAGCTGCCACCTGCTGCGGTTGGCAGGTTACGCAGTGGAGAAAGGAAAACACCCATTCATTAGGTAGAGGAGAGGCCATAAGGGAGCTGCAACGTAAATAACCATGTCACCGGCCGAAGAAGGTACACGGAGAGCGAGCTGCGACCTGCTGCGGTTTGTCAGGTTACGAAGTAGAGAAAGGAAAACATCCTCTCATTCGGTAGACGAGAGGCCATAAGGTAGCTGCCACGGGAAGAAACATGTCACCGGCCGAGGTCGGTACATGGAGAGCGATCTACGACATGCTGCGGTTGTCAGGTTACGAAGTAGAGAAAGGAAAACACCCCTCTCATTCGGTAGAGGAGAGGCCATAAGGTAGCTGCCACAGGAAGAACCTTGTCACCGGCCGAGGAAGGTGCATGGAGAGTGCGCTGCGACCTGCTGCGGTTGTCAGGTTACGAAGTAGCGAAAGGAAAACACCCCTCTCATTCGGTAGAGGAGAGGCCATAAGGTAGCTGCCACGGGAAGAACCATGCCACCGGCCGAGGAAGGTACATGGAGAGCAAGCTGCGACCTGCTGCGGTGGTCAGGTTACGAAGTAGAGAAAGGAAAACATCCCTCTCATTCGGTAGAGGAGAGGCCATAAGGTAGCTGCCACAGGAAGAACCATGTCACCGGCCGAGGAAGGTGCATGGAGAGTGCGCTGCGACTTGCTGCGGTTGTCAGGTTACGAAGTAGAGAAAGGAAAACACCCCTCTCATTCGGTAGAGGAGAGGCCATAAGGTAGCTGCCACAGGAAGACCCATGTCACCGGCCGAGGAAGGTGCATGGAGAGTGCACTGCGACCCGCTGCGGTTGTCAGGTTACGAAGTAGAAAAAGGAAAACACCCCTCTCATTCGGTAGAGCAGAGGCCATAAGGTAGCTGCCACGGGAAGAACCATGCCACCGGCCGAGGAAGGTACATGCAGAGCGAGCTGCGACCTGCTGCGGTGGTCAGGTTACGAAGTAGAGAAATGAAAACACCCTCTCATTCGGTAGAGGATAGGCCATAAGGTAGCTGCCACGGGAAGAACCATGTCACCGGCCGAGGAAGGTACACGGAGAGCGAGCTGCGACCTGCTGCGGTTGTCAGGTTATGAAGTAGAGAAAGGAAAACACCCTCACATTCTCTAGAGGAGAGGCCATAGGGTAGCTGCCACGGGAAGAACCATGTCATCGGCCGAGGAAGGTACACGTAGAGCGAGCTGCGACCTGCTGCGGTTGTAGGTTACGAAGTGAAGAAAGGAAATCACCCTTTCATTCGGTAGAGGAGAGGACATAGGGTAGCTGCCACGGGAAGAACCATGTCACTGGCCCAGAAAGGCACACAGAGAGCGAGCTGCGACCTGCTGCGGTTGGCAGATTGCGAAGTGGATAAAGGAAAACACCCTTTCATTAGGTAAAGGAGAGGCCATACGGTAGCTGCAATGCGAAGAACCATGTCACCGGCCGAGGAAGGTGCTCGGAGGGCGAGCTGCGACCTGCTTCGGTTGTCAGGATACGAAGTGGAGAAAGGAAAACATCCTCTCATTCGGTAGACGAGAGACCATAAGGTAGCTGCCACAGGAACAACCATGTCACCGGCGGAGGAAGGTACATGAAGAGCGAGCTGCGACCTGCTGCGGTTGTCAGGTTACGAAGTGGAGAAAGGGAAACACCCCTCTCGTTCGGTAAAGGACAGGCCATAAGGAGTCTGCCACGGGAAGAACCATGCCACCGGCCGAGGAATGTAGATCGAGAGCGAGCTGCGACATGCTGCGGTGGTCAGGTTACGAAGTAGAGAATGGAAAACACCCTCTCATTCTGTAGAGGAGAGGCCATGGGTAGCTGCCACGGGAAGAACCATGTCACCGGCACAGGAAAGTGCACGGAGAGCGCGCTGCTAACTTCTGCGGTTGTCAGGTTACGAAGTAGAGAAAGGAAAACACCCTCTCATTCGGCAGAATAGAGGCCATAAGGTAGGGGCCACGGTAAGAACCATGTCACCGGCCGAGGAAGGTACACGGAGAGCGAGCTGCGACCTTCTGCGGTTGGCAGATTGCGAAGTGGAGAGAAGGGATCAGATTCTCCTTTAGTATGGAAAGGCCATTAGGTAGATGCCACGGGAAGAACCATGTCACCGGCCGAGGAAGGTATACGGAGAACGAACTGCGACCTGCTGCGGTTGTCAGGTGACGAAGTGGAGAAAGGAAAACGCCCTATCATTCGGTAGAGGAGAGGCCATGAAGTAGCCGCCACGGGAAGAACCATGTAATCGGCCGAGGAAGGTACACGGAGAGCGAGCTGAGACCTGCAGCGGTTTTCAGGTTACGAAGTGGAGAAAGGAAAACACCCTGTCGTTCGGTAGAGGAGAGGCCATAAGGTAGCTGCCACGGGAAGAACCATGCCACCGGCCGACTAAGGTACATGGAGAGCGATATGCGTCCTGCTGCGGTGGTCAGGTTACGAAGTAGAGAATGGAAAACACCCTCTCATTCGGTAGAGGATAGGCCATAAGGTAGCTGCCACGGGAAGAACCATGTCACCGGCGGAGGAAGGTACATGAAGAGCGAGCTGCGACCTGCTGCGGTTGTCAGGATACGAACTGGAGAAAGGAAAACATCCTCTCATTCGGCAGACGAGAGACCATAAGGTAGCTGCCACGGGAAGAACCATGTCACCGGCCAAAGAAGGTACACGGAGAGCGCGCTGCAACCTCCTGCTTTCTTCAGGTTACGAAGTAAAGAAAGGAAAACAACCTCTCATTCGGTAGAGGAGAGGCCATAAGGTAGCTGCCACAGGAACAACTATGTCACCGGCGGAGGAAGGTACACAGAGAGCGAGCTGCGACCTGCTGCGGTTGTCAGGTTACGAAGTGGAGAAAGGGAAACACCCCTCTCGTTCGGTAAAGGACAGGCCATAAGGAGTCTGCCACGGGAAGAACCATGCCACCGGCCGAGGAATGTAGATCGAGAGCGAGCTGCGACATGCTGCGGTGGTCAGTTTACGAAGTAGAGAAAGGAAAACACAGTCTCATTCGGTAGAGGATAGTCCATATGGTAGCTGCAACGGGAAGAACAATGTCACCGGCCGAGGAAGGTACACGGAGAGTGAGCTGCGACCTGCTGCTTTTGTCAGGTTACGAAGTAGAGAATGGAAAACACCCTCTCATTCTGTAGAGGAGAGGCCATGGGTAGCTGCCACGGGAAGAACCATGTCACCGGCACGAGGAAAGTGCACGGAGAGCGCGCTGCGACCAGCTGCGGTTGTCAGGTTACGAAGTACAGAAAGGAAAACACCCTCTCATTCGGTAGAAGAGAGGCCATAAGGTAGCTGTCACGGGAACAACCATGTCACCGGCGGAGGAAGGTACATGGAGAGCGAGCTGCTACCCTCTGCGGTTGTCAGGTTACGAAGTAGAGAAAGGAAAACACCCTCTCATTCGGCAGAATAGAGGCCATAAGGTAGGGGCCACGGTAAGAACCATGTCACCGGCCGAGGAAGGTACACGGAGAGCGAGCTGCGACCTTCTGCGGTTGGCAGATTGCGAAGTGGAGAGAAGGGATCAGATTCTCCTTTAGTATGGAAAGGCCATTAGGTAGATGCCACGGGAAGAACCATGTCATCGGCCGAGGAAGGTATACGGAGAACGAACTGCGACCTGCTGCGGTTGTCAGGTTACGAAGTGGAGAAAGGAAAACGCACTATCATTCGGTAGAGGAGAGGCCATGAAGTAGCTGCCACGGGAAGAACCATGTAATCGGCCGAGGAAGGTACACGGAGAGCGAGCTGAGACCTGCAGCGATTTTCAGGTTACGAAGTGGAGAAAGGAAAACACCCTGTCGTTCGGTAGAGGAGAGGCCATAAGGTAGCTGCCACGGGAAGAACCATGCCACCGGCCGACTAAGGTACATGGAGAGCGATATGCGTCCTGCTGCGGTGGTCAGGTTACGAAGTAGAGAATGGAAAACACCCTCTCATTCGGTAGAGGATAGGCCATAAGGTAGCTGCCACGGGAAGAACCATGTCACCGGCGGAGGAAGGTACATGAAGAGCGAGCTGCGACCTGCTGCGGTTGTCAGGATACGAACTGGAGAAAGGAAAACATCCTCTCATTCGGTAGACGAGAGACCATAAGGTAGCTGCCACGGGAAGAACCATGTCACCGGCCAAAGAAGGTACACGGAGAGCGCGCTGCAACCTCCTGCTTTCTTCAGGTTACGAAGTAAAGAAAGGAAAACACCCTCTCATTCGGTAGAGGAGAGGCCATAAGGTAGCTGCCACAGGAACAACTATGTCACCGGCGGAGGAAGGTACATGAAGAGCGAGCTGCGACCTGCTGCGGTTGTCAGGTTACGAAGTGGAGAAAGGAAAACACCCTCTTATTCGGTAGAGGAGAGGCCATAAGGTAGCTGCCACGGGAAGAACCATGCCACCGGCCGAGGAAGGTACACGGAGAGCAAGATGCGAACTGCTGCGGTTGTCAGGTTACGAAGTAGAGAAAGGAAAACACCCTGTCGTTCGGTAGAGGAGAGGCCATAAGGTAGCTGCCACGGGAAGAACCGGCCGAGGAAGTTACATGGAGAGCGAGCTGTGACCTGCTGCGGTTGTCAGGTTAGGAAGTAGAGAAAGGAAAACACCCCTCTCATTCGGTAGAGGAGAGGCCATAAGGTAGCTGCCACGGGAAGAACCATGTCACCGGCCGAGGAAGGTACATGGAGAGCGAGCTGCGACCTGCTGCGGTTGTCAGGTTAAGAAGTAGAGAAAGGAAAACACCCCTCTCGTTCGGTAGAGGACAGGCCATAAGGTAGCTGCCACGGGAAGAACCATGCCACCGGCCGAGGAAGGTACATCGAGAGCAAGCTGCGAGATGCTGCGGTGGTCAGGTTACGAAGTGGAGAAAGGAAAACACCGTCTCATTCGGTAGAGGATAGGCCTTAAGGTAGCTGCCACGGGAAGAACCATGTCACCGGCCGAGGAAGGTACACGGAGAGCGAGCTGCGACCTGCTGCGGTTGGCAGATTGCGAAGTGGACAGAAGGGATCAGCTTCTCCTTTAGTATGGGAAAGGCCATTAGGTAGATGCCACGGTAAGAACCATGTCACCGGCCGAGGATGGTACACGGAGAGCGAGCTGCGACCTGCTGCGGTTGTCAGGTTATGAAGTAGAGAAAGGAAAACACCCTCTCATTCTGTAGAGGAGAGGCCATAGGGTAGCTGCCACGGGAAGAACCATGTCATCGGCCGAGGAAGGTACACGGAGAGCGAGCTGCGACCTGCTGCGGTTGTAGGTTACGAAGTGAAGAAAGGAAAACACACTTTCTTTCGGTAGAGGAGAGGCCATAGGGTAGCTGCCACGGGAAGAACCATGTCACTGGCCCAGAAAGGCACACAGAGAGCGAGCTGCGACCTGCTGCGGTTGGCAGATTGCGAAGTGGAGAGTAGGGATCAGCTTCTCCTTTAGTATGGGAAAGGCCATTAGGTAGATGCCACGGGAAGAACCATGTCATCGGCCGAGGAAGGTACACGGAGAGCGAGCTGCGACCTGCTGCGGTTGTAGGTTACGAAGTGAAGAAAGGAAAACACCCTTTCATTCGGTAGAGGAGAGTCCATAAGGTAGCTGCCACGGGAAGAACCATGTCACTGGCCCAGAAAGGCACACAGAGAGCGAGCTGCGACCTGCTGCGGTTGGCAGGTTACGCAGTGGATAAAGTAAAACTCCCTTTCATTAGGTAAAGTAGAGGACATACTGTGGCTGCAACGTGAAGAGCCATGTCACCGGCCGAGGAAGGTGCTCGGAGGGCGAGCTGCGACCTGCTGCGGTTGTCAGGATACGAAGTGGAGAAAGGAAAACACCCTTTCATTCGGTAGAGGAGAGGCCATAGGGTAGCTGCCACGGGAAGAACCATGCCACCGGCCGCGGAAGGTACATCGAGAGCGAGCTGCAGCCTCCACGGTCTTCAGGTTACGAACTAAAGAAAGGAAAACACCCTCTCATTAGGTAGAGGAGAGGCCATGAGGTAGCTGTCACAGGAACAACCATGTCACCGGCCGAGGAAGGTACATGGAGAGCGAGCTGCGACCTGCTGCGGTTGTCAGGTTAAGAAGTAGAGAAAGGAAAGCACCCTCTCATTCGGTAGAGGAGAGGCCATAAGGTAGCTGCCACGGGAAGAACCATGCCGCCGGCCGAGGAAGGTACACGGAGAGCAAGCTGCGAACTGCTGCGGTTGTCAGGTTACGAAGTAGAGAAAGGAAAACACCCTCTCATTCGGTAGAGGATAGGCCATAAGGCAGCTGCTACGGGAAGAACCATGCCACCGGCCGAGGAAGTTACATTGAGAGCGAGCTGCGACCTGCTGCGGTTATCAGGTTATGAAGTAGAGAAAGGAAAACACCCTCTCATTCTCTAGAGGAGAAGTCATAGGGTAGCTGCCACGGGAAGAACCATGTCATCGGCCGAGGAAGGTACACGGAGAGCGAGCTGCGACCTGCTGCGGTTGTAGGCTACGAAGTGAAGAAAGGAAAACACCCTTTCATTCGGTAGAGGAGAGGCCATAAGGTAGCTGCCACGGGAAGAACCATGTCACTGGCCCAGAAAGGCACACAGAGAGCGAGCTGCGACCTGCTGCGGTTGGCAGATTGCGAAGTGGATAAAGGAAAACACCCTTTCATTAGGTAAAGGAGAGGCCATACGGTAGCTGCAACGCGAAGAACCATGTCACCGGCCGAGGAAGGTGCTCGGAGGGCGAGCTGCGACCAGCTGCGGTTGTCAGGATACGAAGTGGAGAAAGGAAAACATCCTTTCATTCGGTAGACGAGAGGCCATAAGGTAGCTGCCAAGGGAAGAACCATGTCACCGGCCGAGGAAGGTACACGGAGAGCGAGCTGCGACCTGCTGCGGTTGTCGGGTTACGAAGTAGAGAAAGGAAACCACTCTCTCATTCGGTAGAGAGGCCATAAGGTAGCTGCCACGGGAAGAGCCATGCCACCGGCAGAGGAAGGTACACGGAGAGAGAGCTGCTGCGGTTGTGAGGATAAGAAGTAGAGAAAGGAAAACACCCTCACATTCGGTAGAGGAGAGGATATAAGATAGCTGCCACGGGAAGAACCATGTCACCGGCTGAGGAAGGTACACGGAGAGCGCGCTGCGACCTGCTGCGGTTGTCGGGTTACGAAGTAGAGAAAGGAAAACACCCTTTCATTAGGTAAAGGAGAGGCCATACGGTAGCTGCAACGCGAAGAACCATGTCACCGGCCGAGGAAGGTGTTCGGAGGGCGAGCTGCGACCTCCTGCTGTCTTCAGGTTACGAAGTAAAGAAAGGAAAACCCCCTCATTCGGTAGAGAACATTCCATAAGGTAGCTGCCACAGGAACAACCATGTCACCGGCGGAGGAAGGTACATGAAGAGCGAGCTGCGACCTGCTGCGGTTGTCAGGTTGCGAAGTGGAGAAAGGAAAACACCCTTTCATTCGGTAGAGGAGAGGCCATAAGGTAGCTGCCACGGGAAGAACCATGTCACTGGCCCAGAAAGGCACACAGAGAGCGAGCTGCCACCTGCTGCGGTTGGCAGGTTACGCAGTGGAGAAAGGAAAACACCCATTCATTAGGTAGAGGAGAGGCCATAAGGGAGCTGCAACGTAAAGAACCATGTCACCGGCCGAGGAAAG